>JAMKQA010051875.1:0-15207 GCA_024699735.1 Posidonia australis
TGCTCCTAATTAATTCAACAAAAAGAATCTATATATCTAGTGGTACAACAACTGTATCATATTTGTATTTTCTTACGCATGTAAGCATCGATTGTTCGAGAGTAATATATACATACGATAATAACAAGAGATCAATTTGGATCTGTTGGCCAATTAAAGTCATGGAAGTATTTGACTTGACCTACATCTGCTCCACATTGTTCTGAAATATGCCATGTCATTCTTATTTTCAAGTACCATTTCCTGTTCTTGATATTCAACGTGTATGTGTCAATATTCCTCCATGTATACGGCAAATCACGTTTGCCCAATATCACAACACAAATTCTTCAACACTTTTCTAGTCTTTTACAACATGCATAATAGAATAGGTGCACAAATGGATTACATGTATACTTTATCATATTTGTATTTGTTTTCAACTTTCGAATACGAATACAGATATGTGTCGAATGTTAAGATTAAAAACCATATTCGACAAAGTTCATATATGGATAATTTTTTGAATATTCATCGGATATTGTCGAATACGAATACAGTTAAAATGAACAACGAATATCAAATACGAATGGAAAAGAATTTGGATAAAATCCAAATGCATGCGTGAAAAATTCAAGTTTGTTGACAATGATGGTTCAACATCATCAAAATATTATTTGTAACTATATCACAAAGTTAAGGTTTTAAATAAGTAAAAAACACATCATCCTAATAAATTCAATTCATTTAATTGAATATAAGCATTATTAATCACATAATTAAAGACAACATCTCAATAAACATTATTAAGCACATTCCATAACAAGCATGATTAAAGGTAGCATCTTAGCAAACATTATTAAGCACTTATCTAAATAATTCACAATGAGAGTTGACGTTGCGGTCCACAGTTGCACCAAGTTCATCACTTTAGAAGCAACGATCACAGTCCAATTTGCACTCTAAAAGATTAAAATATGTCACCCTTCAATCCACTTCATCTTCGAATTATCTAGGGTAGAGCTAATTAGCAAAGGCTCAAATTATCCAAAAGATTAAAACAAACTTTTATTTTTAAACTATCCAAAAAATTCAGAAAAATACTCAAAAGAGACGTAGCTCGGTTGGTCTTTGATGTGCAAATCAGTTTGTGCTTTTATTTTTTATACTTCAACAAAAATAGGAAATTTTCAAAAGAGTGATTCTTATTTAGATATGTCATGTCTATACGGATATGGTAATGATGCTTGTTTATTGTCTTAATCAGGTATAGTAGTAGTAGTAGTTAGGGATGCACATGGTTTGGTTCGGTTCAGTTCGGTTCGGTTCGATTCTGTCAAGAACCATGAACCGAACCATATCTATCGATTCTGACTATATTGAAACCAAACCGAACCATGTGTATACTTAAAACCAAACCGAACTGAACTGATCAAAAGTCGGTTCGGTTCGGTTCGATTCTCAGTTAAAATTGGAAATAAATATGAACCACTACATTATTTTACAATGTATTAAATTTACTCTTTCACTTCTCTTTTACATCATGTGTTATATTAATATATTCACTGTATGCTCTTCTTTTTGTCTTTTGTTATGACTTATGACCATCAACCATGATCAACAAAGAAATGAAGAATCAAAAATGACTGCCTGTGAAAGTATGAATGTTGAGAATATATTCATGAAATGACACAAAACATTGGAATGGTACCCCAACAAATAACTTCAACGAACAAGATAATGTAGATTTTGTAATATGAAACAATCACTTCTGAGTTCTGAATTTCTGATAACATCCAACTATCAATGAGGAATTGAGGACCATGACATTGCTATGTGAGCTATTGACAATGTATGTAAATAAAGTAGAATTCATAGCTTCAAAAATGTATTCATGCTCGAATTCCTGCACTGAACCCCAAGTTCACATCCAAAATATTGAGTGTTGTAACATTGTAATTATCAAGCCTGGCCAAATCATGCTTTTACAATTTCCAGTTTCCCACCAAGTTGACAATTTTGATCTTGATGCCTAGACCCAAATCGAGATGTTTGGACGAGTCGTCGAGCTAGCGGCAACGCAGCAACTGGACTTCTGCAAGACCAGCAAGGTAGTAAGAACCAGCAAGGCAGCAACTGGACCACCGATGGGACAAGCAAGGCAACAACTGGACCACTACAAGGCAACAACTGGACCACCGATGGGAGTATGGGACCAGCAAGGCAGTAACTGGACTTTTGCAGGACCACCGCACAACTGTCGAGCTAGCGACGTGCCGGTGCGACTGAGCGTCGTGGCGTTGAGCGACTAAGTGAGCGTCGAGCCAGCGACGTACTGGCGTGAGTCCGTGACCTAGCGTCGAGCAGTGACTGAGAAGGAGTGGAGTACGAGGCTTGGGCTAGCCGTTAAGAGCATCGAGTAAGGGCGGCCACCAAGCATCGAGTCGTCAACTGTCGACCACCGTCCGCCAGACCACCACAGAGGCACAACCCGACAGCCGCACAGAGCAGAGGCCAGACCGCTAGAGAGCACCTAGCCACCCATCGTCGACGCCTCTTACTCTCTTCTCTGATCTCTCACGAGTCACGACGGCACGACCTAGGGCTTTGAAATTTAGCCATTTAGGGCTTTGAGAGTTTCATGTATATTTATAGGATTTTGAATGAGAATGGATGGTGAGGATTTAAGTATATTTAATCTCATTGTAAATTAAAGGTGGAGATGTGAATTAACTATATATATATATATATTATATTAATATATAAGTCGGTTCTCGGTTTAGTTTGGTTAACCACACTCAGAACCAAGAACCGAACCACTAAGAATGGTTCCAAGATTTGAGAACCGAACTGAACCAATCAATATACTTTAACCAAACCGAACCATTAAAAATGGTTCGGTTCGATTCGGTTAACCGATTGGACCGAACCGCGTGCACCTTAGTAGTAGTATGTGGAAACGTTGTACACAATTGCCTTTATTGACACCATTTACTAAAGGGAAAACACCACAAAATCAAAAAGTAAGAATACATGAAATTAAGAAATTAAATCAATCTTTAAGATTATAAAAGAATCTAGAATAATAGATTTATGAGTTTTACTACATGGTCCCACTAGTCGTGTGAAAAAATTAATAAAAGTTCAAACATAGAAAATAAAAAAAAATGTTACCTTTTTTATTCATAAGAATAGGGAATGAAGATTTGCTCCATGGGTTTTTCTCGTCCCCACTTATTAGTTATTAGGACTATAAGACTGTGGTGGGCCCATAATATTTTGGATTGGGCATTGGGCGGTTGAAGCCCAGTCCATACGTTATATGGGCCCAATGAGAGAACCCCATGTGTTCGTTCCACAAGCCCAGACACGTTCTATGGGCCCAGTCCATACGTTATTGGTTGTCTGCTTCACACGTCATGGAAGTGGGTGGAAAGCCAGACAACCAATCAATACATGCGTTGCTTTTGCTCATGGTTTCTTGTTACTTTCTTTTGACACCAAACCATGGATTCCATGAAAACATGCTGTTAATTCTCAAACATCTGCAAAGAGATCATGCAAGCAAGTACTATCTTTGTTATCGTTTGCCGTTGCAGTTGTTTCGAGGTACTAATGTCCCATGCATCGTCTCCTTAATGTTTGATTGCAACAGAAGTTTACGCTTTTCAATTCTATGCAGTGCACACTTATATAGTTGCAGACTTGCAGTCTATAGCTCTATTTTGACGCATGAGCCACTCATAAACTATTGGATAATAAATTCTCTTTCCTCAATGTCTAATTGAAATATTCTATATCTACTGATCTATTTTTTACCATGGTTATAAAACAACCAAATTTTAGCTCATAACCTAAACAAGAGCATTTTTGTCATTCTGTGTATTCTGGATAGAGCCACCTACACCTACCCCATACATGCAATATAGAGAGAGGATAAGTGGTTGATTTGCTGCAGGTACCACTACATCTCTGTATCTTATGATGCTCAAAAATAGGTATACACGGATTGGCATTCTTTGTTGAAAAATTGAATTTTAGGTATCCCAAAACGTTTTTTGTTTCCACTGAGTCTGTCTGCACAATATCCATTACAGGTTTTGCGTTACACCATAAAAATAGGACCCCTACCTTCTAGATTCTTTTCTCAACTTGATAAGTGTGTTTAGTATAGTCACTTCTAAAATTGAAACATAAGGTCGATTGACTTTGACTTCGATGTCTACTCTCACGTCTCAACATTAAGTATCAAGGAACCTCCAATTATTATATTATACTAGCAATGAACCCATGCATTCCATGGACAAGGGATGGTATTTAATATTTTGATAAATTTAATATAACTATTCAAAAATATAATAAAATCATAGATAAAATAGAACGATCAATATTGAGTGTTAAGAGTGTTAAAATTAATTTTAAAGGAAATTTATATTCATAATTTTCTGTCCAATTGCAACTTGCAAGCACAAAACATACCACATTACTCACAAATAAATTGAGATTAAATGAAGAATAATATGAAAAAGAAAAAAAAGAAGAAGATCTAAACTTGAGGTGGGATAAATCAGATGGTTCAATGTGACAAATAGGATAACACTTTATTTGAGAAGTCAAAGGAGAGGACTCTCAGCCTAGCAATTGCAGAACCTTGGAAAAGCCTTGAGTGGCCTTTCTAACTACAGGCTCTCCATTGAAGCCTATACCAGTCATCAGAGTCCACTGATCACGCAAGAGCGTCACCCCCACCCGGACTTGGAGAGAGGCGTGATGGTGTGAAGAGATAAATGGGATAGTAGATGTTGAGTTGTGGTAATGGATGGGCTATACTCTCAAGTTTCACAAAGGAGAAAGTATTTTCTTGTTGTGATGATGGTAGTAGTCAGCAAGTGGTGGTGATGGATGGATTATACCTTTAATTTTTGATAAAGGTATAAGTACCAAGTGGTGGTTATCACGAAAGGAGGAGTAAAAGGAGGAGAAGAAGGGAAGAATAGGCTTACCAACATCTTACACTAACAACATCAATAGTCTCCAACAGATCCAATCTTCGCATCTAACTTGGCGATTGACCTCTCCTTTGCAATCCAACAACTTAGAGAATAAAACCAAAGAAAAGAGTAGAGTGCAGTGAAAAAGAAGAAAAGAAGAAAAAGAGTTTGGAGAGAAAGAAAATAAAAAATGGCGATACGTGGAGTTGTTCTATGACATAGAAAGCTATTCCAATATAAAGATCATTTGATCATACAAGGGAAATTTTTATGGAGTAATTTTCATATAACTCTTTTATTTTCACCTTATTACAAATCTACCTTCCCTTTTAAAAACTATTTTAAACACTAATCTATTTCACGTTTATTTTAAATTCTCTTAACATCAATTGACCATAAGTCAATTGTTCACTTCAAAACCTAACCATGGTTGAAAAATAACTAAGGGATTTGAAATGACTAAATTACCTTTTTGGACCATAAGGGTATATTAAAAAACGAAAGGGAGTATTACTAGGGGAAATTAGGTCAGGTCAGTCCAACCCTAAGTTTTCAAGGCCCATGGAGATTTCGATCCAAGTAGGGGTGGATTTTGAAATTCCCTAACCCTAGTATGGTCCATGCCCTTACTTATATTGGGTTGGGCTCAAATTAGATCAAACTGAATCCAAGTTCGGGCTAGCCCTGATGAAATTGTTATAACAAAATGGAGGTCCATTCTAAAAGGGAACTCCAAATCTTTTGGAATTCTTTTTAAGTGAGTAAGTGGATAAGTTGGAGCGAAGCAACTCTATTGATAAGGTTCAATACCTAATTGGAAATGAACGTCTATTCTTGAAAACGAACGTCCAATCTTTCCAACAGCTACATTCCGTGGGAGGAAAATCATGACCCTTGGTCCTTTTGTATTCAGATTCACCATGCAGGTTGTGGGCCATTTGGCCCTATTTCCAAGTCTAGGTATTTCAAGAATACCTCGTAATGTGTTTTAAGTACATCCTTTTAAAAGATTTATTTCATAATGTAATGATGATTTAAAAGATGATGATAAGGATAATATTATCATAAACTGACAACATTACCACAATAGCTACAACACAATGAAAATTGTGAGAATGATGAAGATGAGTATGAGGAGTTTGATTTTCATGTACCAGACCAGGTGAACCCTCCATGATAGTTAATATAGAAACACCAAACATGACTTAGGGGCCAAAATATGATAACATTTATTAGTTTAAACTAACACTCAAATAGTACAACATCATCAAATAAGTGCAAAGTAAAATACATCAAGAGTGAACCTATGTGCTACTGTTAGGTGTGTAGATATGAATTGTAAATGGAGATTATATGCCTCTAGATTAACTGATGGGGTCACATTTCAAGTTAAAGTAACAAGTGAACCTCATACTTGCTCGTTTTTGAACAAGTGTAGCAATGAGAGTGCATCTAACGTTGTCTTACTGTTGTATTTTAATGACAAGACTGCTAACAGGTAACAGGTAACAACTACATCGTCCGACTCCCTGGACAGCATTTACTCGACCTTGAGAGAGACACACAATCTTGGTTAGTTGGTACGCTTGGACTTTTTACTGGCCGTGCCACTCGTTGGGTAGCCGTTTGTTTGTGCAGTCGGATCGCAGCAACAGATTAGTGCCACAACGTCTGCCAAATCTTCTGGAGCAAAATTATTTCTTTTTTTTTTTTGGCAATGGTAAGTAATATTAGATATTAATCTCAAGGAAGTAATTCCAAGGGAATCAAGGGTCCAAAGTATAACAATATAACGAAAGCAAGACAATGTTCATGTCAATATTACAGACAGTTAGTGAAACTGGCAATATAGTTTTAATGTTTATAAAGGTAAATAAAGCTATTGTCCCATATCTTCAGCAGCAGCAGCTGGATGTATAGTGGAATCATTAGAGGTGGGAGGAGCATCTGAAGAAGCTGTGAGATTTTTTGCCCAAGCAGCTTTCATAGAAGATAATGAACTCCTCAGATCCTCCTTTTCAAAACCTGGTAGAAGAGAATCTAACCAGTGCCCCATTAGTCTAATTATATCAGAAATAATGACATGAGAAGATTTAAAAGTTTACGAAAAATTCTACTGTTTCTTTCTTTCCAGGTTACCCAAAGAATAACTTGAATCAAAACAAACCAACTGCAGTTATTTAAATGGAATTTAAGGGTAGGTTTATGCAGATATAAGTCGCCCAGATTATAAAATCCAGGATATAACTGGGAACATAGAAAAAACTGCCAAATCTGTGAAACAAAATCGCAAAACATAAACAGATGTGTATTAGTTTCTGTGTTTTGATTACAGAAAATACAGGTGGATGATCCAATCCACCCTCTCTTTAACAAATTTTCCTTAGTGAGGTTTTTATTGTGAATAACAAACCATGAAAATAACTTAACCTTGAGGGGGGCCCAAGTCTGCCAAATCTGCTCAAACAGATTAAATCTGAGGCCATCATCATTCAGTATCTTATAACATGATTTGACTGAGAACATGGAAGAAGATGACAGAGTCCAGGATATGACATCCCTTTCCTCCTCTAAATTAATAGATTGCATAATTTGTACCATCAAACATTGTATTCACAATACTGTGCTTTGGAAATATCCAACAACTTATTAATGTCAGAATCAAAAATGTTAAAAATTTTGTAAACTGAGGCTTTCTTCCATCTGCAAATAAAGAATAATTGAGGGAGTAAATATTTTAATTTTGCCCCATCCCTCCATTTCTGTTCCCAGAATAGTATATCTTTCCCATTGCACAGGTGGAAAGAATTGAAACAATTAACAACATGAAAACTGTTTTTCAGGCAAAGCCATAAGGGGGAGCAGTGGATAGAAGAAGTATTTAGGAAAGCCCCAGACCCTAAATGCTTCATATATCTGACCATCACTAGCTCTTTCCACATAGCATGACAATCCCAGGATAGTAATTGCCAGACTAATTTAGACTTAAGTGCAAGATTAAAATTCCTGAGATTTAAGATCCTCCAACCGTTTTGCTTTTTAGGCCTGCAAAGTACACCCCATTTAGCTAAATGTCTGCCTTTATCAGCAGTAGGATCAGACTTCCAGAGAAAGTTGCACCTAAGTCTATCAATGTCCTTCTGAATCTGTCTGGGCATATGCAAGACAGACATATAGTAAGTAGGAATTGCGGTTAAAACAGAATTTATCAACGTCAATCTGCCACCAAGGGATAGAAAGTGAGCTTTCCAATGGGATAGCTTTGATGCTAATTTCTCCAAGACAGGAGACAATTCCCTACGTGAGACCCTCCTATAATGAAGTGGGAGATCCAATTAAGTGATGGGCAAAGTTGCAGATTTACAACCTAATAACTTACATGTATTATCTACTAAATCCTGACCAACCTTAATACCAGTAATAGAAGATTTAGAGAAGTTTATTTTAAGGTCGGAACAGAAGGCATATAATACTGTAAACTTTCCACTGTATCGTCACTGTTTGTTTCCTCGTATCTGCAGAGCCTCCTTGCGCCGTAAAAAAGGTTAACCTCGATCCTTTCAGGCCTGAATGAATGGGAATCCGCTGGATCCGAAAAGGAGGTGGAAATAATAAACGGATGTGGCGGCAGCTGAAGGAGTAAATTCACGCATGGATCGACGTTGGTTGGGAGAGAAGCGTTACAGGCGGTGGTCCGTTGGAAGGACAAGATTAATTGCGGAGGACATGATGCAGAGGACCAAAGAGCGTGCAGACGTTAACGTCTTGCACCAGGAATTTATTAGCTTACAACCTGTTCCTGCTGTGGACCGTAACTAATCTATGAGGCACACCGGGCCCCGCTTAATCAAGCTTATGTCCTCCGTACCCCCCCGGGTAAATGCCCAATATCAGATCTATCCTAGCAGGCAGCAACAAAGGTGTGTTTTTCACATTTTACCTGTATATCCTGCTGTCTACAAAGAGAACATACCTGATGCTGATGATATTGATACTATGCTGACTGGATCGCAACTTGCAACTGGTCGTATATGGTCTCTAACCATTGACAAGGGATATATTGTGGTTGCCATCCTTATCGTCTTTTATTGCCATGGTTGTTACCCCTTATTGATTGAATTTAATTAAAAGTGATTTGACTGTTGTCTACAATGTTATCTTCAAACAATTACGGTTCTTCCATCTCGAATTCATGAATAGTCTCCTTGACTAATGCTGCTACCTCATATAATGTTGAAATGGATGAACAATAGGCTCTAATAAGTACTTTACTATTAAGATTTGGATCATCTATCTTTATTGGTCATGTGATGTTTTTTGGTCTGTGTATAATAGTTTACATTTTCTATATCATACTAATCATATACATTGTTTTCATTTTCATGAAGGAAGTTTTTCAGAAATTAGAGTTTTTGTTCTTTAACAAATCACTACCACACCTAAGAAGAAAAATCAAAAGCGAAGTGATTACATGCATTTTAAGCAAAAGAAATCCCAAAATCACCTAAACGATTGTGATTCATAGATATGAAAATTAAGTCAGGCTGATCCTAGACCACTAGGCCCACACAAGCCTAGTAGAAGATGCTTTGATTTTGCAGTCACTTGACGGCAGGCTCCTCTGGAAGATGCTCTAGTTGCAACCATCACTCTTAAACCCTAACTCCATAGAATCCTAAGCCCACTTAGGCCCACACAAGCCTATTAGGCCCACACTAGGCCCACACAAGCCCACTAGATCTACTCTAGCTCACTAGGCCCACTCAAGCTCACTAGGCCCACTCTAGGCCCACACAAACCCACTAGGCCCACTAGGCTTACATAAGCCCACTCTAAATTAATCCAAGCAAAAACCACTAGATTAAAACCAAAATTAAACAAAACCCACTTAAATCAACCTAAAATCATTTGAAACCCTTATTAATTAAGTAAAACCCTAGTTAACTGATCCACGATCACCCACACGGTGTCATTCTTACTCTAATGAACCACAAAGTAGTCACGGAATCCATGGAAATGTGTTCTCATTTCCACACGGAAATGTCCAAGAACTGCAAGGTCCCTCCAAGTCTCTGATGCTTTGCCTTGACTAGCTGACAAGTTGTACACCTCGTCACGTGGTCAACAACATTTTTCTTCATGCCAAGCCACTAAAAATTCCTCTTCAGGTTCTTTTACATCTTCGTACTCCCTAGGTGAATGATGCACTTAGACCAATGAACTTCATCTAGTAATCTCTGTCTGACCTATTCATACTAGGAAAAATATAGAGGCAGATCATACATCAACTCTTCATATGCCCCAACAGAGAAATGAAGCTCTTTGTCAGCCTCCTGCTTCTCAAAGACAGCCTGAACAAAAAGTTTCAACTGCTGACAGGCAACAACGAATTTCATTAGCTTAAGGCAAACAGATAAGTTAGCCACCCAGACGCCAACTGCTCATCGAGCTTGCGGTTTGGGCCTACAACCCACCAGATCCTCTAGGACGGTCCATTCTGTGACCATCAGGTTCGCTATCACGTGTGTACACCGACTCAGAGCATCGACAATCACATTGGTCTTCCTAGAGTGGTAAGACAGACTAAAGTTATAGTCTTTTAGATACTCCACCCACCTACGCTGCCTCAAGTTGAAGTCTCTCTGAGTGAAGATATACTTTAGGCTCTGATGATCGGTGAAGACTTCGAATTGTTCTCTATATAGATAGTATCACTAGAACTTAAGAGAAAACACTACGGTAGTCATTTCTAGATCATGGGTTGGTTAGTTCTTCTCGTCACTCTTCAGTTGGTGAGAAGCATAAGTTATGATATTGTCATGCTACGTCAAGATAAAACCTAATCCCACACCGCTGACATCACTATACATCGTGAAGCCACCACTTTCAAATGACAGAGTCAACACCAGAGCAGAAATCAAACAAGTCTTCAACTCAGTCAAGCTCGCTTCGCAGTCGTGGTTCCAACTAAACGGGACTCTCTTCTTAGTCAACTCTATCAAAGATGAAACTATGGAGAAGAAATTCTTGATGAACCTCCTATAGTAGTCTGTCAAACCCAAAAAGTTTTGGATCTCTATCACAACCCTGGGTCTCTCCCAACTACTCATCACCTCTACCTTAGCAAGATCAACTTTGATGACTTCTCCAGAAATCAAATAGTCAAGGAACATAATTTCGTTCACTTAGAACTCACACTTGGAGAACTTGACATATAGTTGATGTCGCCTTAGAGCATCTAACACTACCCTCAAGTGTAAAGCATGAGTCTCCACATTCGGAAAATAGACCAGTACATCATCCATAAATACTACTACAAACTGGTCAAGAAAAGGACTAAATATCCTATTCATTAAATCCATAAACACAGTCGGTGCGGCATAACTGTAAACTTATAATGATCGTACTGCGTCTAGAAAGCGATTTTCTGAATGTCTGAGTTTTGTATTTTTAGCTGGTGATACCCTGATTTTAGATTAATATTCGAAAATACAAAAGCAGACTGCAGCTGGTCGAACAGGTCATAAATGCGGGACAAAGGATACATATTCTTCACCATGATCTGATTCAACATTTAGTAGTCGACAACCAGAGTGAACCGTCTTTCTAGCAGATGAACAAGATAGAGGTTCTCTACGGAGAAACACTAGACCTGATGAAACCCTTGTCCAGCAACCCCTGCAACTGCGTCTTGAGCTCTCTCATCTTCGCTGGTGCCATATGGTAAGGAGACTTCGAAACAGCACTAGACCTTGGAACTAGCTCGATCGAGAACTCTACTTCCCTATAAGGTGACATGCCAAGTAAATCGTCAGGAAACACGTTGGGATATTTACAAATCATAGAGATATTGTGAACACCCAACTTAGGAAGTGTAGAGGTAATTATACTAACTAGATACCCTACACAACCCTTAACTAATGACTTGTAAGCCTTCATTGTTGAAATGACAAGATTAAACTCACTCTAACACACACCTTGTACAAAGAAGGAACCATCGCCGAAAGACTCAAAATATACTCTCCTTCGAGCACAATCGATCAAAGAAGACTGCTACACCAACCAATCCATGTCGAGTATCACATCGTACTCCTGTATATCCATGATGATAAGACTGGCATCACACTCTTTGTCATTCAACATCAAGCCGACAGACCGTAGATACTTCTAAGCTAAACTGTGCTCCCTAACGGTGTTACCACATTGAATTGAAAGACTAGCCTAACCTACCTCTCCATTATCTCCGCCACAAAAGACTCAGAGACATAGGAGAAGGAACTCCTTGAGTCAAACAATATCTTAGCCATCTACCCTACTACAAGAAAAGAACCTAAATGGCCAAGCACACCAACAAAAACAACATTTCTAAATCAAATTGTTGTCCAAAATACAAAAGAAGTTACAACAAATACATAGAGGATTGTACAATACCAAACTACTCATCCTTACCCTCTACTACGTTTCCCGAAAGTCCAGCGTCAGGAGTTGAAATGGTAAAAACTCGTCCCTTCGTCGGCTACTACGATATGCTCCCTACCTTCTTGGGAGGATCCACGATATATTTCTAAATATACTCCGACCTTCCACAGTTGTAGCACACCACCTGGTCTGAAGCCTGTCGCGTACGAGGACAATTAGCAGTAAAATAAACCACCTAGTTGCATTGAAAACATTGATTCCCTCTAGGAACATTGGAACCTTTTGATTGAAGGCAGCGACACTGCTACTAGTGAAACTATGCTAGCTTGCAAAAACGCCACTAAACTTCTCTTTCCTTTTCTTCCCAGGACTACCCGAATAATGAGAACTTAGTATAGTGGAGAAAGAGAAATGGGAAGTAAAGTAAGACTTATCCTTTCCTCTAGGATGACCCTCGAAAAACTTCTTGTATTCCTCTTCAAAGCAAGAGGCCATTCCGACCATATTTACCATAGTTTGGCATCAACAGCTCATCACCTTCAGTCTCAGTCCTAGTTGAAGGTCCTCAAGGAATCTTTACGTCCACTGCTTCTTAGACTAAAAGACTTGAGAGAAACGTTCTAGATGGGTAAAAGCATATTCATACTCAGCACTAACATGTTGCCTTGCCGCAAATTCCAGAACTCTCGACTAAATCTTTTCCTCACATGGTTGAGAAAGTACTTCTCGTAGAAAACCGCCTCAAAGTCTATTCAGTGGATACTGATAGTAGTCGAGTCTAGGAACTTCAGCTGCCCCAAAGTCTTTCCACAAGATATTGATAGTAGTCGCGTATGGGAACTTCAACCGCTTCACAAACTTCTACCACTTATTTGCCTCCCCTTCCAGCAAATAAATAGCCAACCGAACACAATGTTCCTCTAGGTACGTTATGCTATCTAGCATCTTCATCACCCTCTCCAGTCAGGCTTCTACTATGACGTCAGAATCTATATTTTCCGAAATAAAAGAGTTTTAAGTCATAAAAAATGTAAAATATCAAAAAAGATTGTAGAAACCTTTGTGTACTTGAAGTACTAGTATAATGCAGTTAATCATTTTCAAGTGCTAAGCTTGAACAATGAATCAGAAGACGAGGATACAACATCAACTTCAACAAGAACGGGCTCTACTTATGATTAATTTATATTGATTTAAAACAAAAAAAATATAAAAATGTAAAATGTTGAATATCTTATGTATTTTTCATTTTTTTAATATATATATCAAATATTTAAATAGAGTATAGATCTATTGCATGCTCCCTCAACATTTAAAACTACTTTTATATCCAGCAAATCTGGTTTGTGGTTTTCTTTTTAAAATTCAAAATTCAAATGCATTACACCTCCCTCCAAAGCAAAATCTAAAAAATATTTAAATCAACCGCCCCTCCCCCCATCGTAAAAAACCCTACACCCTATTTCTACACCCGCACCCCCCCAAATCGCCGCAATCTCCCCTGGATGCCGCCGCCCTCTCCCCTGGACGCCTCCAATTGCAGCAGTAACACCAATGCCGCCCTCTCCTTTGGATGCCGCTGCCCTCTCCCCTGGATGCCCCGGCCTTCTCCACCGGACGCGAGATCGTGTTCCTGTCGGCGTCCACGGACGCAAAGGAGAAGGCGAGCTCCCATACCTCGTTCGAAAACGCCGCAAGCGTCGCCATGGCTAGCACCACCATCCAGACCCCTCGATCCGCCCGTTCCTGCTTCCGACGTCCTCTCCTCCATGCCCCCCAACGACCTCTCCTCTGGATGCCGCCGCCTTCTCCCTCAGACGCGAGATCGTGTTCCTGTCAGTGTCCACAGACGCGAAGGAGAAGACGAGCTCCCATACCTCGTCCGAAAAAGCCGCAAGCGTCGTCTCGGCCAGCACCACTATCCAGAGCCCCCGGTCCGCCCGCTTCTCTGGTCTCCCACTTCTGCTTCCGACGTCCTCCCCTCCATGCCCCCCGACGACCTCTCCTCTAGCCCTCCTTGGTTCCTTGCGGTGGAAAACCAAATAGCAACGATCACAAGGGAAATAGAGGTGATTGGCCTCAGCAATGTCTTCCCAGACCATCACAATCTCACAGCATAAGCGACTGCCCTTCTCCTCCCGGAGTCCCCCATCATCGAAAGCAAATGCTAGAAAATATCTGTCGCAATTCAACAGAAACGTGCGACCGGTTCTGCACCTTACTCGTGGACTGGGGGGCTTCAGCTGCTCCTGGACCAGTGTCGACATGATCGAAGGGGAACGACTGTGATTGGTCTCTGCCAGCTCTTCCTTGAGCTCCGCCATCTCATTTGGAATACGCAATCCACACCTTCTCTGTGCAGGCGTTCGAAGCAAGCACTGGAAGAAGAACAAGAAGAACGTGAAGATGATCTTCCTTTGGCAAGCCCGCAAGATCTTGTTCCATGCCTTGCAGACGAGCGAGATCGCGGTCCTGTCGGCGTCGACGAACGAGAAGGAGAAGACGAGCTCCCATATTTGTTTTTGTATTACGAATTTGTGAATGTTATTTACTATTCATAACTGTTTCATTTAGTATTAATGTTTCGTAACAAATCTCTTGCTTTTCCTTTAAATACTGATTTCTAAATCGTAACACGAAACTGTTTCAAAAATGTAAAACTGATCTCTTGCAACATATATGGAGGGATAAATATTGATTTCTAAATCGTAACACGAAACTGTTTCAAGATCATGTTACTGATTTTAAAAATATATAACATTGTTCGATAATATAGAACAATAACGAAACAGTAATCGTACCAATAAAAATATGTACT
>JAMKQA010051876.1:0-15666 GCA_024699735.1 Posidonia australis
TTTGTGAATGTGTCTTAAATATTATATTTGTATAAGGACATTTTTGTCATGGATGATTAGCCACTATATAAGGCCATCCAATGCTCTTATTAGGGTTGACTCTTTTGTGAGACAACAGGAGGATTTTGTGTGGAGGCTTTGCAAGCCATAGAGACGGCCATCTCTTTGTTCCTCCTTCCTCCTTTCTTTGTACTCCACCATTTGAAGGTAGTAATCAGCCAAGGAGAGACACCCGTAGACGTATCCGGATTTAGGGAACCACGTAAAACCTTTGTTGTTTCTGTGGATTGCGATTTTGATCTCTGTTCTTCCCTTCTACACGTGCCAAACCTAATTGAATCTGTTGTACTTGAGCCCCTTTGGGCATAACACATTGGATGGCTATTGGTTGTTCTCTTCATGCTGAGGGCACCACCACGGCACCACCATTAGGAGGTCAGGCTGGTGTAGTATGGAAATGTGGTACTAAAGAAATTTTCTAAAACAATGCATCCCACAAAACATCAGCACTAAGAAGTGTTACCAAAATAACGTGGAGAAAGGCATGGTAATGGTATGCAGATATACTAAGAAAAATGAGCCATATAACTCATTTATTATTTAAACGATGTGATGCTTACATCTGTTTTGTTCCTGCTAAAAGTTAGTTTTTTTTTTTTGAACAATACTAAAAGTTAAGTTGTTAAAAAACAAACCAAATCATTTGTCAATAACAGAGTTTGCAATTGCATAAAAGCCTAGAAATCCTTACCAGAAAGTGGAAAATTATGAAAAGAACATACACTGTATGCTAAAATGAAAGCAGCAGATAGATGATTCATGATTTCAGGTACGGAAGATAGAATTGTATCAGAAAAGGTATAAGAGAAGATATGTATAGATACCTCATGAAAAAGTCTTGTTTCCACCTCTTGCAATTTCTTGAATGCCTTTTCATCATCAGTGCTCAAGTTCCGAAATAATGAAACAGAAGGAATGTTGCAGAGTGTTTTAAGCAAACGAATGAAGCATGATCCAAGATCATTTTGCTCAAGATCAGCAGATGACAAATTTGAGTCATCTCCTTTTTGGGCATCTTCCATTACAAACTGGAGTTGTTCAATACATGTTCTGCACAATGAAGAGGAACTAGCTGTCTTTGGCCATTTTAACGTCTCCTGCAACTCAAACGAAGTCACTTCATTACCTAAAGAGGCTGAAAACAATCCCTGAACGACCAGAAACTTCATGACATCAGTCTGCAACCAAGATTTCTCTTCTTGGAAAGCTGCTATATCTTCAGGTGCCAAGCATTTTGCTTGAGAACCAAGTTTTAAATGTTTCAACACGCGAGGAAGTGTGTCAATAACCCAATTCTTCAAGAAATCTGGACTTCCTGAAGTTAGTGGAGAATCCTCATTCAAGCCTTTATCAGAATTTTCATCTGTAGTCTGGCTCTGATCTGACAGTTCATCTGGTAGGGTGCCTTCATCAACAAATAGATCAATTAATCTTTGCACAAAAAGCCTGCAAGCTGGACCGGTTTTGAATCTGGCTACCAAATCTCTAACTGTATGTGTCCGTGTAATGCAATCGTACCTGCCACTGCTGTGCTTCTGCAGAGCTACTATAATCACAACCATCCTATCAGTATCCTCACCAACCCAATTAACTAATTCCTTCAAAAAATGTTGTGCAGCATTGTACAGCCATGTGCCTTTAGTTGATAGTACATCCATTAAGCATTGGACAAGCTTGTAGGATAGGACAATATGAATACAATACACAGGCAATCTTGGAAGAAGCATCAGGATAACATCAAATGCCAAGTGCTTCCTGTCATGAGATGACATCAAAAGTGATCCTTCGATAACAACCTCAGTAAAGCAGTGAATATTCTTAGTAAGATCTTCACAGGAGCCCCCTTTTTTAGTTTTCTTGTGTTTTTTACTGGATGACGAGAACATCACAGTCTCATCTTGGGATGCTACACTTGCGTTGAGAATATTTATTAGTACAGGCCAGAGACTGTGAACTCGAGGTTGACAAAACGTAGATTCCTGCAAAAAAGGGAAAAAATGTGCTCTCGGTGAACATTAACAAGGATATGATAAAATTGGGTAAGCAAAATTGAAGACCATTTGGTATTCTAATCTTAATCACTTAATCATGATTGTAAAAGTTAGTTAGCTTCTAAATAGATGGCACATGCACATAGAATGAAGTCTAGATGATAAACAGGAGAAGAGTATTCCTTCGACTATAAGCAATTAAGAAATGTGCAGGCACTTGATCAATAGTACGCCAATCACAAGATCCAGCAATTTGAAAATTTGCACTAAAATATCACAGGTGACAAGTCCCAGCAGTTCAACCAATTGCACTAAAATAAACAAAACTTTGGGAAAGTGTCTTCCCTTAAAGAATCTGAACAAGTTACAAGGACTGAAATATCACCTGAAAGCAAGGAGCAATAAGAGATAGATGCTCTCTAGAAAAGAAGCTGCTCGCACTGAATGGTTGTGGTAAGACTCCACCCAAAATTTCACTATCCAGAGAAACTCTTTCTTGCAGTTTCAAGGCAAGGAATAAAGCATCTGGACTTTTTTCACTGGCGGCTTTCTGGAACCACATACGCATGCTCTGAGCTTCAAGAACATGGCTCCGTACGGCTTCTACAGGAAGCTGTTGAAAAATTCAGGTCTATCTTAGCACACAAAGGATAAAAAATTCCACGATAAAAAGGGAAAGTGAACAATTTAGTACATGCAATTTATAGAGGACTTCTTCCTCAAAAATGTCTAATCGAACTTGCAAAAAAAATAAATTAGGAAATGAGGTTCCAAGACAAGATTCTTCAATCTATACCTCTACGACTTACAATAACTAGCCTAAGGCATATCCTAGTTCAGTTAGTTTATATAAATATTTTCCGCCGATAAATACTCAAGCCAGCAGTGAAATACACCTGAAGAGAAAATGCATTTCCCTTAGGATGGGATTTGTTGCAAGTAAGTGAGATTCAAAGTGAAGAACTGGGCATCTTTGGCTTCCAGGAAATACACATGCCTCCACTTCCTTGGCTTCCCCTACAAAACAAGCAGAAGTCAAGGAAGAGGAGCAGGGAAGTGGGGTTGTGTTCCCATAACATATCAATATATTTTCCAATTATCATGACAATATATTTATTTTAATTATAACTTAGTTATGATGAATTTATTTTGATACCTTTTATAATAATTATTGTTGTAATTTCCTAATAATTCATATGTTTTGGAGTAATATATGTTTATTATTAAACCTATAGATGAGCATATTTATGATTATTATTAAATAAATTGTTGGTTATACACTTTTTAGAGAGACATTTTAATAGATATTTGATTTTTTCACATTGATGTATCAACATCTTTCTAAATTTTAATATAATATTTTCATATTTATGTACTTAATGAAATGTATATTTTCAAAATAATAATAATAACAATACACCTCTGAGACCCTCCCTTCCAAGTAAGCAATCAGTTAAAGCTGCACTTCTTTGAACTAGAGTCCCCTTTCAAGGTTTTCCATGCAACCAATTACACCCTTAAAATATGAATTGGCAAATAGGAAATAAAGACTATTAAAAGACATATACCATAACAAGAAGACACAAGAAACTAGATGCATATACCTTATCAACCAACTCCAAAATGACTAAAACAGCAGGCTCCTGCAGGTACTGCTTCTTGCCTGCAAGAGATGTCACAAGTCTAATGAACTCTTCAAGGCACGAGGTATTGCTGTCAGAAATCCACTCAGCAGCCATCCGGCCAGATCTAGCAAGAGCTCCAAAAGCAAACAGGCGGCCCAACAGGCCATCTCTTGCTTCCTACAATGTCATGAATAAAAACCTGGATATGACCAAACAAACAAAATGGAACACAGGTTCTACATTTGTGCAATACTCCAACTTACCTGCCCCTTTATTGAAGAAGACACCTCCAACGACTGTACTATCAATTGCATAACGGAGCTCACTCTGATGGCAGGAATTGTGGCGAGTACAACAGTTAAGCCTGTCGCAAACCCTTGTCTTGCACACTGTACGACGAACAAAAAATCAAAAACCCGTAAAAATCACATCTTTTCTCTCAAGAAGCACCTCCACACGTGTGAAGTAATCCTCAGTAATACAAAAATCTCAACCAGCATCTTATATCGATCAAAATTATCAGATTTGCAATTCCCAATTGCATACTTCAACATACCTCTCTGGACGAAGAAACACCACGAATAAGCCTACGCAGCGCGTATCTCAGCGACGGCGCGCAATTCTCCAACCCATCGTCCTTCTCCTCCGCCTCCATCTGTGCCACCCCCGCCACGTCCTTCCCCTTCTCACCCCCAACCCTCTCGTACACACCCTGCACCTCCCTCAGCTCCCTCCCCAGCGCCTCCGCGGCAGCCTCCCTCACGGACGAATCGGCCGATGCCAGATCCCTGAAAGCCCCTAGGTGGAGCTCGGGCATGGCACCGCCGCCTGCCATGACCGGCACCCGAGATGTTGCTGGTGGAGGTGGTGGCTCGAGCTTGGGTTTCTTGGAAAGCTTGTCGCTTTTGAGGTCGCTGTGGCGGTGGCGTTCCTTGTCCATAGACTTCCGCTTCTTCTTGTGCTCCATGGGCTTCAGCTTCCGAGAGGAGGTCTCGGGGACGGTGGAGGAGGGTTGGGGGTTGTTGTCTTCGGAGTCGGAGGAGTCGTCGACAGCGGGTTCCATGGCGCCCAAGTCTTCGTCCGAGCTGGAGGAGGTGCGGTGCTTCTCGGCGCCCATCTGGGGTTTAGCGGCGGACACCGGAGTAGTGGTAGTAGGGTTTTGGCGTTGAGAAAGGAGACTCCCAGAGAAACAGTTGCGTCTCTTGTGGGCGTATATGTTAGTACTTAATATTAATTATGTAGCTTAAGCTTAAGCCATTTTTCATTTTTCGAGCTCTTAAATCTTAAGACATGGATGGCCCACTAATTTTTGATGATTTTTTATTATTATTTTCGTTTGGTAATTCATGGGTTATTTGAAGAAGCGGTAGATGACCACTAGCATGATACCATGTGGATAAAAAAAAAATCCAAAAATAAAAGGAGTAGGAAGAAAAAAAGATAAAAAGAGTTGACGTTTTGGATTATTGACCACAGGCAGCAGTAGACAATAATATAGCTTTTTTGTCAAATAGATCCCAAATTTCGCATCAGAGTATGTGGGATGATAGTTAGATTTCAAAAGACCAAAAAACCCATGCAGGATGAAAAAAGAGAGGAAGAGCAAACATAAAAATACTTAAATATATGACATTAAAAAAAAAATTATATGGTGCAGAAAGAATATTTAGGTGAGAAAAAGGTAGAATTAAAATAAAAATGTTATAAAAAATTTAATTGTAAAACATGAAATTAATTATTAATAATCAATTATGAATACTTACGTAATTAATTGTTTGAGTTAAAGATATAAATAATATTTTTTGGTATAGACAGATTCATAGCAGAAAACTATTAGAAGATAATAAAAAAAGGAAAAAGTCGATAAATGAAATGAATTGTGATAAAAACGCTTAAAGAGAGAGAAAGAGGGGAACATTGATTTCTTTATTTACTCGATCAAAGCCGAACCATTGTGATTTCACTACACAAGCTTCTTGACACAGACACCAATACACACGAACACAAAGCTACCAAAGTGATCGACTAATTAAACGGGAATGGGCTAAAAGAAAAAACGTTTTCTATAAATTAAGTGTGAGGGATATTTTTCACGAAACAATACCAAAATGGTTTCGTGGTTTTTTTATGAGTAGATTAGATTTTATTTTAAAATTTTAAATTTAATTCTTTATATGTATCGTACATTTCTAAAATTATTGGTTTGACAGTTTCCTCGTTTAATTGCTTTATTGAGTTATTTAAATTTGTTTTTTATTTAATTTATTTTTTTTATTTGCTTAATAGTGCATTTCATATGATCTTGTAAACTAAGTGGTGAGGTGTTTTCCATGAAACAGCAAGAGAACTCCATAACCTTTTCTTAAGAGTATATTAAATTTTATTTAGAATAGTTTCTTTAATGATATCCTCAATTATAGTTGTTTTTTACTTTAATACTCTCAACCATAAAACTATTCACTCTAATACTCTTAATTATTATTGTTTGTCATTGTGATATTTCTATTAGAAAAATGTTATTTTACCAAAAAATGGACGAAAATGTCTCTTAACTATATAGAAATATAATCCTTCTTCTATCTTTTCTTCTTCTTCGTTAGATCATTACCATTATTGTTATTGTTAGAGATCTCATTATTATTGTTGACACTTTCGATGTCACTTCTTGTGCAGAGGAGATTGTCACCACTGCCAACTCCACTTTCGTAACATGAAAATCGAACAAACAAATCGAAATGCAATCTTTAAACAAGAACAACACAAGAGGAAGAAAATTTCATTTCTAGTTCCTATTTGCCAAACATCCAAAACCAAAATGGGAAAATAATCCACTAAGATTGCAATTGCCCAACGTTCAAACCAAAAAGGAAAAATAACAACAATACTAATCTCTACCTTAAAGATCTTGCTCCCCTCATCAAAGGATTGGAACAAGTTTTTGGTCGAAAGGAGCATTACCTTTAAGGAAATGAAGGCCCAGTTGTTGTCCTCTCTCGTACTAACCCTATCTTTCAACTCCTTGAAGAGGTGAGTTCGGTAGCTTCATCCAATAGGTCATGTTGTTGTAAAGTCACCTTAACTACTCTTTCACGTCAATAGTCAGAGACCTTGTCATCATCGTCGACCCCCCCTTCGACGTCACCTCTTGTGTTGTTGTTGCAATTCCACATCGACAATTGAGAAGAAGTGCAGGAGAAAGAAAAAGAAGAGTAAAGAAGAAAAAGAAAATAAGGAAGACATAACGGATATTTCATGTTACATTGTAATGGTATTACTATAATTATTTTAAAACGAAAAGAATTAAAAGTTATCAATACTTGAGTGATTGATTTTATAATTGAAGGTACTGAAGTTAAAAATAAATATAGTTAAGGATACCATTAAGAAAATTACTCTTTTATGTATTTATGCATCATATCTTTCAAAAAGTATTTGTTTGATGGTTTCTTCATTGAACTACTTTATTGATTTATTTAAATTCGTTTCTTATTTGATTTATATTTCTAAGTTTTTTTCATTTATTTAATAGTGCATTCCATGTAATTCTATAAACTAAGTAGCGAGGAATCTTCTACAAAGCAACGTTCCGTGGCCTTTTTTTAAAAGAGTAGATTAGAGTTTATTTTTAAATTTATCTATTTATGTATCATACTTTTAGGAAAAAAATGGTTTAATAGTTTTCTCGTTTAACTACTTCATTGATTTATTTAAATTCATATTTTGTTTAATTTATGTTGTTAAGTTTTTTTATTTATTTAATAATGCATTTAATGTAAGTAAAATTATATAATAATAATCATAACTTCTCAAAAAAGAAGTACACAATACACATTTGTTTTCTTTTAATTTATTTATTGACTTATTAAAGTTCTTTTTTATTTGGTTTATTGATTTTTAAATTTTAATTTTAGTAGTGTCACTAAAAGTATATAATAACAATCGTAACTTTCCAAATGCACATGATACGTGGAACAGATTGATTTGCTATTCAAACTTTCCATTTTCATTTTAAACTTTAAAACTAACTTTCGTTGATCCTCTCAACCTTCAAACCTACCTTTGAATGTTTTCTCTTTTTAATATTTTTTGAAGTTTCAAAAAAAAAAACGCACATCTCGATGTTACAAATACAATAATGTTTGTGTAGAATAATAGTATTACAAAATGTTAATGATTTCACTAAATTATACAAAATAGTGTTTGTGTAGAATGTTTTTGTTTTTTTATCGCACATCTCGATTATTATTTTAATATTAAGATTTTTTCAAACTCTACTGTTTCAAATTATTAATTTTAGTTTTTCTATGTTTTTCTCACCATTTTCTAACTAAGGAATGAAATCCAATGTACAGTTGGAATTCATTAATTTCACAGCCTCTTCAGATGCTCCTCCTCCCTCTACTGATACCACCTTACACCAAGCTGCTGGCTGCTGAAGATATGGAACAGTAGCATTAATTATTTTTTATACATTGAAACTATTTTACTAGCTTCGCTGGTTGGTTTGTATTATTGGTATGAACATTGCCTTACTTTTTTTGTTTTAGATGTACTATGGTCTCCTGATTCCCTTAGAATTATTTTATTGGGATTGACATCTAACAATACTTACCATTGCCAAGGAAAAAAAAATCCAACGTACAGTTTTGATTTCCCACGTCGAGATCTCGTTTACGTATATAGTACACATGAAACTCTAATCACCACATAAATCGCTCGTCCATTCCCGATCGTTGACTCATGAAACTCTAATTGATCACCACTTAAATCGCTCATCCATTCCTCATCGTTGACCAGTCAACAACGTTGTAAACAGGAAAGAAGTCATCGGCACCAATGGATGCATGCATGCTACAATCATGGATCCTGTCTTCCCCATATCCACCGCATAGCATTTGCTTCCTGCTCCATCGTCGTCGTCGTCGTCACTCCATCGACAACCATGGATTCTGGAACAAACTGCTTCCGTGACGTCCCATCGTGCTCCTCCGGCCTTTGGCTCGGCAGCAATCCCTTCAACGCCTCTATCCCGCTCCTCTTGGCCCAGATTGCCACCATCGTCGCCATCTCCCAGGCTCTGCATAGCCTTCTCCGACCGCTTAGCCAACCAATCGTCGTGTCTCAAATATTGGTAATTAATTAAGTCGATTACAATCTCGTTAATTAATGACAGCTTTCTAGAGCTAATAATCAATTAACCAACATATATATATATATGGTGGGCTTGTGATTAAACAACAGACGGGACTGATCTTAGGCCCTTCTGGCTTGGGCCATATCCAATTCTTCAGGATGGTCCTCTTCTCGAACAGGAGCTGGATAGCACTGAACATGGTGGCGCTGATCGGCCTTGTTCTCTTCAGGTTCATCATTGGTCTGAAGACAGACGTAATCACCATGTTGAAGACCACAAGGAACCAAGCGATAATGATCGCCCTCGCCAGCCGCGCCACGCCGATGGTCGTCGTCATCGTCTTCAAGATAATCTTGGCTAAATACCTCCCCCAGGACATAATCGACAGTGATATAGTGACTGGTATCTCCATAACGTGGACGTTGTCGTCCTTCATCGTCATCACCTTTCTGCTCAACGAGCTCAACCTCCTCAACTCAAAGATCGGTCGGTTGGCGATCTCGGCCTCGCTCCTCGACAACCTCGTCGATATTCTCTTCCACCTCATTAGCAGCACCCAGAACAACACCAGTGGTGGCTCCATCGTCACGTGGGCCGGCGTGGTCCTCTCCTTCCTTGCCCTCCTCGCCTTCATGATCACCGTCGCACGTCCAGTGGCCCTGTGGATTATCAAGAGGACACCGGAAGGGGAGCAGTTGGACGAGAAGTACTTCGTCGGGATTCTCGTTCTCGCTCTCAGTTGTGGCCTGTTCAGTGAGCTGATCGGATACCATTCCGGAGAGGGGGTGTTGCTGCTTGGGTTGGCTCTTCCTAGCGGACCACCATTAGGATACACCCTTGTGGAGAGGTTGGAAGGGGTCATCACCACCTTGAGCATTCCTGTGCTGATGGCAAAGCCCGGCTTCATCTCAGACATCGCGTCTCTGGTGAACGACGTGAGCTTTTGGGGATTCTTGCAATTCTTCATCATCCTAAGCGTTGTTGGCAAGTTTGTCGGTGTCATACTATGCTCCACGTTGTTGTGCAAGCTTTCGTCCTTGGAAGCTCTTCCCCTTGCTCTCATCATGTGCACCAAAGGCTTCTACGAAGTGGAGCTGATCCTCACATGGCAGGATAAACAGGTAATCAAGCAATCACAAATCAGGCAAACTCGAATTTGTTTAATCACTATTTGTAAAATACTAACGAAATTAAAAAGAAGTATGTGGATCATGTTTGTATATAATTAATTGCAGATGATCGACCTTCGGATCGCGACTACATTCACCCTTTCCATTGCATTCATCGCAGGAGTCACGACGCCTTTGATAAAAGTTCTGTACAAGCCATCCACACAGTATGTGGATAATTGCGTGAGAACCATCCAACAGCACTCGAAGCAGAACACTGTGCTGCATGTTCTTGCGTGCGTTCATCGCCAAGATAACGTTGCTCCAATCATCAAACTCCTTGAATCCATCCATCCCACCAAAGACTGCCCAATGTGTCTCTTTGTCTTCCATCTGGTCCAGCTCGTCGGACGTGCCACGACTGTTCTGACCCCCTACGAGAAGAACAATAACGCGACGACCTTGTCCGAGACCGACCACATAGTGAACGCCTTCTTGCAATTCATAAGCCAACCAAGCCTCCAGGACTGTGTCTTGCTGCAACCATTTCTCAGCATCTCCCCCTACGCGACGATGCACGACGACATCTGCACGGTGGCGCTTGAGCAGAAGGTTTCTCTGGTGATCGTCCCCTTCCCCAAGGAGTCGATGACCGGAAGCACGCAGATGGTGAACGTGAACGTCGTCGGCTACGCTCCTTGTTCCGTAGCAATCCTCGTCTTCAAGGAGGAGAACATGAACATGAACACGACGTCGATGTCGTTCAACAGCATCGCGTTGTACTTCTTGGGAGGTGCGGATGACCGGGAGGCGCTTGCCCTTTGCATGCGCATAGCCCTGAATCCGAAAGTTACAGTCACCATCTTTAGATTCAAAGCTCCACAATCAACGGAAGGCATCGGCGAAGATATGAGACTCGACGACGAGAAGCTTGACGATGAGTTCCTGAACAGAGCGAGCGGCCAACGGAGGATCGTGTACCGTGAGGAGGAGGTGCAGGACGGTGAGCATCTGACCACTGTGATCCAGTCAACGACCAACTTCTTCGATCTCTTGGTTGTTGGAAGGAGAGAAGGGACAGAATCACCACTCACGAGTGGCTTGTCCGTGTGGAGCGAGTGCCCGGAGCTGGGAATAGTCGGAGACATGCTTGCTTCCAGGGATTTCAACTGTGATCCTGCAATCTTGGTGGTGCAACAACAGTTGAAAGTTGGAGCTGTGAATTCGACTAGAGTCCCAGCTGCAATAGAAGATATATGAACTCCTTACTTGATTGCAGCTTGAAAATTAATTAACAGCTTTCTTTTGAAAAGTAAATACGTACACCAGAGGCTTGAACATGGTGTATTTTTTTTTTAAAAAAATTTGAATCTGTTGTTTAGAGTAGGGAAATCAAATTCAAAATTTTGAGATGTTTTTTTCTTGTACTTTTCGACTCTGATCAGCAGGTTCTGTATATGAAGTTGTGTTTAGAACATCAGATAAAATTAATTAATCCAGTGCCAGCCCTCACCAAATATATACGGGATATACATGCCATTCCCTCATCAACTAATGATATGTGGATAATGCACTTGCACAGAAATGATCAGAACCTAGCATTAACGGAGAAACCTGAGATATGAAATCAATTTCAAAGGCACCGGCCTGTTCAAGAACATCAGCAACTGGTTTGTGCGGTTCATCCGGATGGATTCAAGTTTAGGGATATTCATAAAATTTTATACTTTTCTGTTCAATTTACTTATATGCATGGGCCTCTGTTGAAGTAACATGCAACCTAAAATAAACGCTTTAGTTTTTTCCAACCAATAGATATGCAGAATCAGTTTTTTTCATGCTCTAAATTTATAATTTTCACCTCTTTTTTTTTTGTTGATTTTTTTTTTCGATGGAGTCAAATATTTAACTCCTGCTCCAGGTCCTTCTTGTTGGAATAGACCTGATTGAGATTGTTAATTGTTGTTCTATATTCAAGTTCATATATTCTGTACGTACTACTTTTTCCAGGAAAGACCATGGGGACTACTAATTTGGAATAGGAGAATCATTTAATTTGCATGTAAGCAACTGTCAAAAAGAATTTGACATTTTCTTGAACAAACTTATCGGTTTCATTACTTGCAGCTGGCACGACAACGAGTTAAAAGGCATTTATGTCCAAATTGTTAAATTAGAATGGGAAGTTATTCGATTTTCTTAACTGTAATCTTACATAGATTGTATGTAATTTCTTCCTAGTTGGAACTTGGAGCTAGATAATCACAACATTAACCTATATATATATAAAGAAGAAGAAGAAGCCCCATGCATGGCTTTCTAGTCTCTGGAAACAGCAGACAACCTGCATACATAAATACACTTCATTCATGGATTTCTTTATTTCTAGTCATCTCAAACCTTCTCACCACAAGAGTATAATCATTATTTGTTTGCAAATTATAGCTATTTTTTAGGAACCAATCGAACAAAACATGTATATCAGCTGGTCGACTGCTATAAAAACACCTCACACGTGCGTGGACCACTATTCTTGTCACCACAAGAACCGGGGAATCGTTCTTGACCGGTCAAAATTATTTTTTCTTCCCGTAACCAGAAAATTCCGTAAGCATGCATGTACCGCAGCCCACCATTGCTAGCTCTCCTCCTGCTCTGATTCGTCTCCGACGTGAGCAATAGATCAATGGATTACGAGGCCATCTGCTACCCGAGATCCCGG
The DNA here is from genome assembly GCA_024699735.1 of Posidonia australis. Classification (NCBI taxonomy): domain Eukaryota; kingdom Viridiplantae; phylum Streptophyta; class Magnoliopsida; order Alismatales; family Posidoniaceae; genus Posidonia; species Posidonia australis. Next base: position 12,642 of record JAMKQA010051876.1, read on the forward strand.
TTGACCTCCGCCGGCCTATGGCTCCAAGAAAATCCTTTCGGCGCTGCATTTCCCCTCCTCATGGCCCAGATCGCCATCATCGTCACCGTCTCGCATGTTCTACACAGAATTCTCAAAAATCTCCGGCAGCCCCTCATCGTCTCCCAGATGCTAGTAAGCTCTTCCTGGCAAAAAAACAAACAAACATGAACATATATAGTAAAGTCGTCGATCATGCATGTCTAAGTTGATCATATGTTCATGCACTATATAATTAAAATTGTTTCTTCCATTAATGCATATATATTATTAATGCAACGTGCAGACCGGATTAATCTTAGGTCCCTCTGGCCTAGGTCGCCTGAGTTTCTTCCGCGACGTTCTCTACCCCCAGAGGAGTCGGATACAACTCGACATGGTTGCTTTCGTTGGTCTTATAATGTTCAGGTTCGTAATCGGGCTGAAGACGGACGTTAGTATGATAACAAAGGTGGGAAAGAAACCAATGTTCCTAGCGGTGGCCGGTCGTGTGACTCCGATGGCGTTCGTCTTGGTTGCGAGAGCTTACTTCTGGAGCTCCCTCCCGGCGGGCATCATCGAAAGCAATATCTTGACCGGTTTGTACAATAACTGGAGCTCGTCTTCTTTCATCGTCGTCACTTGCCTTCTCAACGAGCTCAACCTTCTCAACTCGAAGATCGGCCGGTTGGCGATCTCGGCCTCACTGGTGGACAATCTCTTCGACACACTGTTCCGCATTCTCGGATTCACGGTGCTGAGCAGCCTCCACGGCACCTACCTGATGACGATCAGCGTCTTCTTCACCTTCTGCGTGCTTCTCACGTTCATCGTCACCGTCGCCCGTCCCGTGGCCCTATGGATCATCAAGAGAACGCCGGACGGGGAGCAACTGGACGAGAAGTACTTCACGTTGATCATTGTCCTTGCCCTTGGCGTCGGCCTGTTCAGCGAGTTGATCGGGTACCATGCCGGAGTGGGGATGCTGCTCATCGGGTTGGCGCTCCCCAGCGGGAAGCCGTTGGGCTACACCGTTGTCGAACGGCTCGAGAGTGTCATCACCATCTTGATGATACCGGTGCTGATGGCGAAGCCGGGGTTCATATCGGACACGTCGTCTCTGATGGAGGACGTGAGGTTCTGGGAGTACCTGCAGTTCTTCATCATCCTCAGTGTTGTTGGGAAGTTCTGTGGTCTTATGTTTTGCTCTGTAGTTTGCTGCAAGATGCCAGCTCTTGAAGCCCTACCCCTCTCCCTCATCATGTGCACCAAGGGCTTCTATGAAGTTGAGCGACTTGTCACCTGGATGGATCAACTGGTGCGTAAATACAAATCTCAAAACCTTAAGTATAAAATAGATGCTTAATTGTACCTAATGATATATTCATCTTTTTCTCTCTTTTCAGATGATTGATACTGCAACTGCAACTACGTTCGCCCTATCTATCGTGCTCATCGCAGGTATCATTACACCAATGATTACGTTATTCTACAAGCCATCCACACAGTACACTGATCGTAACGTCAGGACCATCCAACATTCCAACGACAACTGCGAACTCAACATCCTCGTCTGCATCCACGGCCAAGAGAACGTCACACCCGTCCTCAACCTCCTCCAAACGATCCACTCCAACAGCATCCGGTCGATTCGTCTCACCGTTCTCCATCTCGTCCAGCTGGTCGGTCGCGCAACGACGGTCCTCGCCCCTTACACCAAGCACAAGAGATCCAACTTCGGCGTCAAGGGCTTCTCCCAGTCCGACACCGACCACATAATGAACGCGTTCTGGCAGTTCAAGCAGCAGCAGAAGACGGACGACAGCGTCGTGCTGCAGCCGTTCGTCAGCATATCGCCCCACGCCACTATGCACGACGACGTGTGCACCTTGGCTCTCGACATGAAGGTTTGCCTAGTGATCCTTCCTTTCCACAAGGAGCTGATAGCGGGATACAACCAGTCGGTGCTAAACCAGGCCTTGCAGACCGTGAACAACAACGTCATCGACTACGTCTCGTGCTCCGTCGCCGTTCTCGTCAACCGAACGTCCTTCAGTGGCTTGCCCGAGAACATTGCCATGTACTTCATAGGCGGCGCGGACGACAGGGAAGCGCTCACTCTCACCATGCGAATGGCGAAGAATTCGAAACTGACAGTTACCATCTTCAGATTGGTGTCACCGGAAGAATCTGGGGAGGAGGAGGAGGAGGAGGAGGAGGAGGAGGGTGGTGGCGATCAGACCGAAGATGAGGAAGAGATCAAAGCCGACGAGGAGATGTTGAGTGGTGTGAAGGCGAACAAGAGAGTTGTGTACCGCGAGGAGGTGGTGCGCGACAGTGAGCGTCTGCTGAGCGTGATCCAATCCACCAACGTTGGGTTTGATCTGTTGGTTGCCGGAAGGAGGGAAGGGTTGTCCGACTCACGCATGACCAGTGGTCTCTCGATGTGGAGGGAATTCACGGAGCTGGGGATCATTGGGGACATGCTTGCTTCTTCTGATTTCAACAACGATTTCTCCATATTGGTGGTGCAACAGCAGATTAATCAAGGTTCGAGCCTCAAGGTCGATGGATCCATGGAGCAACATTAATTAATTAACCACTTTTTCGTTTCGGACAGACAGCTGGTTGAGAAAGTGCCCGCCACGAATGGACACAACATGCGACTTAAACAAATCAAGCACTTCTGATTCAAACTTTTCTAGGCTGACTAGATTTTGCAACCGTAGGAAATTTAGGCTGTGTTTGGTAAGGGGAGATTTTAGCTCTCTCATTTTCTGTATTTCAATGCTTTGAATAATCAGAACTGTCAAGATCCTTTAACAAAGGTAAACGTTGCTTAGTTTCAAACAGTAAATGGTTTGTGTAATTGTCTATTGGAAAATTTTCACACCCATTTGTTTTAGTTTCCTGTTTTTTAAAATAAAATCTAATTATATAATTAATTAATCTATAATATAATCTACTATGTGTTAAGGTTTCATCCTAATTTGAATTATATTCACTATTAATTTTTAATCTAAAATTT
>JAMKQA010051877.1:0-12612 GCA_024699735.1 Posidonia australis
TTGAGGTGTCTTGTGGCATGACGGGGAGGTATGATACTCCTACTGTCGCTGTGAGCACTGAGGCTCGGGTGTTGTCAGGTGTGGAGGTATGACACTCCTTCCTGAGCACCGTGTGTGGAGGGCACCGTGAGGAGGCGTACCCTGTGGTGGCCTATGCGGGTGGGACACGTGCCTCGTAGTTGGTAGCGTCCTGAGAGACAGGACAGCCTTCCCATGGAGGGGTTGGCTTCTGAGGGTTCTCTTGTGAGAGGGGAATCGCGGGACGGTGGTTGGCTCCTGCCTAGGATGGCACACCGTGGCAGTGCAGAACATTAGGGTCCCTCCTTAGTGGACTGTGTATAGCCAGAGTTTGGTTGCCTGGCGCCGGGCTTCACGACTCACTGTGTGTGGTTTTGGCCATTGAGGGCCGTTGCTTGTGGTTTTGGGTTAGTGGAGCCCTGTTTTGTGGTTTTGGCCAGTGTGGGCCTGGTTTTTGAGGTTTTGAGAAAAGAGTTTGCGAAAGGAATTTAAAGGTAAAATTGATTATGGTTTTGTTTTCCGCAGTTTTCGTGGGGTGCGTACTGGGTGACTTTGGTCACTCATGCGTTTTCCTTGTGGTTTTGTTTGTAGGTGCAGACATGCGATTGGTTTAGCGTAGTGCATATAGTCTGGAGTCTGCTAGCCGCACACACAGGTTCCTGGTGGTTGGATATTTTACTGTTTAACTTTAGTTTTCCCGTAATTTAATTTGTTTAAATTATTGTGGAAAAATTGGGGCGTGACACCATATTTGTTTAAGTATTGTCCCGACCAAATTGTTAGGAGGTGTATACTAGATCTCGAGGTTCGAAGTGTTCTTTCATTTTCCATAATCAGGCTTGTGGAGGTCATTTTGGGCCCAAGAAGACTACTACCAAAGTGTTTCAATGTGGATTTTACTGGCCCACTTTGTTTAAGGATGCATATGAATATTGTAAGAGTTGTAATAGGTGTCAACAATTAGGAAAGATCACTAGAAGAAATATGATGCCATTACAATCCATTTTGGAAGTGGAGATCTTTGATGTGTGGGGTTGATTTTATGGGCCCATTTCCCAATTCTCATGGCTATTTGTATATTTTAGTGGCGGTTGATTATGTGTCCAAGTGGATAGAGGCTATGCCATGTAAATCAAATGACAATAAGGTGGTTATTGAATTTTTAAAATCACATATCTTTTCTAGAATTGGTATGCCACGAGCCATCATTAATGATAAGGGCACACATTTTTGCAATCGATCATTTGAGGCCTTGATGAGAAAATATTCTATCACCCACAAGTTTGCCACTCCATATCATCCTCCAATAAGTGGCCAAGTGGAGGTATCAAATAGGCAAATTAAGCAAATTTTGGAGAAAAATGTGAAACCAAATAGAAAAGATTGGTCCGAGAGACTAAATGATGCATTATGGGCCCATCGGACCGCATTTAAAACCAACTTAGGAATATCTCCATATCGACTTGTATTTGGAAAAGCGTGCCATTTGCCAATAGAATTAGAACATCGAGCATTATGGGTCATCAAACAATTGACTCTAGATTTAGCCACTACTGGAGTCAAGAGGAAATGGCAATTGAATGAGTTAGAAGAATTGAGAAATGAAGCATATGACAGTGCTAAGATTTACAAGGAGAAAACCAAGATTTTTCATGATGAAAGAATTTTAAGGAAATCATTTTTACCAAGTCAAAAGGTTCTCCTTTACAATTCTAGGCTTCACCTATTTCCAGGGAAATTAAGGTCTAGATGGATTGGACCTTATTTGGTCAAAGTGGTCTACTATCATGGAGCGGTGGAAATTGAGAATCCAAAGAACGGTGAAAATTTTAAAGTCAATGGTCAACGTTTAAAACCATTTTTGGAACTACCCACTGAAAAGGAAGGTGAGGGCATGGTTCTTCATGATCCTTAGTATTTTGGATAAGTAGTGTTCATATGTATGAATCGTAAATAATGTTTTTTTTTAACAACTGAAGCACTTCATCCCAAATCTGGTACCATTATTCTATTCTTATGTTATTTCATTGATCATATCATTCATTGTATACATTGAGGACAATGCATTGTTTAGGTGTGGGGGGAGTCTTCTCTATGTCTTTTTCATTTTTTTTAGTTGTTAGGTGACTTTTCACTTTTCCATTTTTTCATTTTTTTTCATCAAAAAAAAAAAACAAAAAAAATTGAAAAAAGAAAAAAGAGAGAGTCTTTATGTCTTTTTTTTGTTTGTTGGTTTTAAAAAAAAGAAAAGAAAAAATATTAGGAGCTATCCACATTAGTCTTATCAATTAGGAGTGAAGGACTAGCCTAGTGTTGAAATTCAAAGATAAGACTGAGTAATTGAGGACTCGATGATTCAAAGAATAGAGACAAAATCTGAAAAATAGCATTATCTAAAATATCTATTACTCGTATGTACCTTATCATGTACTATCACTCTAACCCTTAGCTATGGGATTAAAGGAAGGCCTGAACACTTTAGCAATGTAGAAAAAAGAGAGAATAATAACATCCAATAATCACTGAGTAAATGGGTATCGTGCCTTAGTAAGCATTGGTATTCACATAAAAAATGATTGGAGGATCATAAAAAAAAATCTTGTCTTTGAGGCCTTAGCTACTCGAGTGATTAAGTCCTTTGCGGTGTCTTCACACCTGGTGACCTAAAACCGTCTAGTTTGGGATCTACTAACCTAAAGCTCGCTAAATGGGTAGCCAAGAATAAAGTCTAAGAAAGAAAGACACTAGGAAATGAAATAAAATTGTTAAGGTGGGAGGATTGCATTTGAAAACCCATGCTAAGGACTATTTCACAAGCACAAGATACATATGAGAAAATTTTTAAGAAGATAATGTGAAGGATAGGACAGAGTCTCTATAAGGACAGGATGTGGGTTCTCCACAAAGGTTAAATCAGAGAATTATGACACTAGGAAACTTTAGATCTTTTTAGTTGAGTAGGTTAATGTGGATACCTTAGAATTTTTCCTTTTCTATATTTTTCACTTTTCTTTATTTCTCCACCTCTTTTCTTCTAAGATTTTGTGGGTAGATCCACTGCAAACCCTCACGAGACACCATTCGTCCACTAGGGCAACCTAGGGGTTTAAAGGCTTGTTGCACGTGCTAAGTGCAACCGCGATTCCTGCGAAAGCGAGTTAGGATTTTCTTTTCTTCTTCTTTATGTCAGAGTTAGTTTTGCTCGAGGACTAGCAAAAGATAGGTATGGGGGTGTTTGATTAACTCATAATTCATGCATATTTTATTTCCATATTTGTCTATTTTGTATATAAATAATATTATTCGAGGTGTTTTGTGCAAATTTTGCAGAACTTGAGGGCTTAGAAGGAATCTACGAAAAATAAGGGGGAAAAGAATAATTGTGTCAGAAAAGAAGAAATTTTTTTGGAAAATTCTAGAGTTATGTTAAGAGGTCAAACACATATTTTCCATGTGCCTAAATACTGGTAAAATATCAATCAACTGTGGAAAAAGTCAAAGAAGATCCTAGATGACATGGACGCCACCCAAGTGCCCAAATATAGATCCAACGCGTCTCAGCGCCTGCACTAGATATTTTTGACTTGGTCTTCTTTGAATAAGATTCTCACTTGTAAATATCTTGTATTCAAAATTCAAGATTAAATTTTGTATTCAGATTTGTCTCTGACATAAGCAAGTCATTGTAAGCATATAAAAGGACCTCTTATGTAGATCTATGGAGCCCTAAGGAAAAATGGAAGAAAGGAAGGAAGGAAGGAAGGTTTTTGACTCTCTTTTTTTTCTTCTATTTTGGGAGATCCTAAAGATCATCAGTGTAATCTTAGGTTTCTTTTAATAAAAAGTTTTTTTATTTAATTATGTCTTCTCTTTCTCCTTCCTCTTCTTTTATTTTATTGCTTTATGTTATCATGCTTGGCTAATCTTCTAGATCTAGGGTGGAGATGAAGTTTATTTAGATTGAGATGTGTGATCGTGGTTTCTTCTTTTTCTCTTTGTGCTTCATGCAATGAATATGTGGGTTGGATGTATATTACATAGATCATTCATAGAATCGATAAACTTTGATAGACTAACATTGATTTCATCTTTTTAGTCTATGCTTAGGGAAGATTTAATTGAGGGTTGTGTATATAATCTCAATTCTATCATATATCATCTGATTTAATTTGGTTTGTGTGTTTTTACTCCTAATCTTGATATGCTATGGTGCACATTTAAGTGTATAGTTTATTCTTGTGTGAATAAGAATCATTGAATCAAGTTATTTAGATCAAATAAAGGGAGAAGGAATAAACATGATCATGCATTCTGAATTTTAGATAAATGGATTCGAAACCCTAGCTTTACTTAATTTGTTGTTTTTTGTTCTTTTAGATTCAGTCCTTAATTATCATCTCTCTCATTTTTTCATCTTAATAATTGATAATAAATCTCTATTCTTGAACACTTTTCTCTGTGGGATCGACCCATATTTGCCACGTACTACATAGTATGCCGTACACTTGCGGTAATTAAATAAGACACATCACATCCAAACAAAGAGAAGTGATAAAACTGAATCATTCACAAGAATCAGGAAACATAGGTAACAAGGAGCAAGGGCACAGTTTGTCCTTGCTCTATCTGGCAAAACGTAGAGGTTGCCTGCAGGACATGACCGTGAGGCCAATGCGTGAGGCATTTACGCGTGCCAAACTACGAGACCTTTGCTACTTCCTTGAAGTGACACTTCCCTCGGATTTCTACATCCTGGAATTCAAGAAATACAATGATAGGGGTTGCCTAATATCAAATTTGAGGATGTACTACGTAGACCTTACATAGCTTCAGGGCAACAAGAGGCTTTTAATCAGCATGTTCTAGAAAAGTTCGACAGGGCTAGCTCTTAAGTGGTTTACATCCCTTGATATGGCCACTATCAATACTTGGAAGGATGTTAGCCAAGCATTTTTGAAGCAATATTCATTCATCCTCAACTTGATTCCTAAGTACGAGGATCTTGTCGCAATCAAGCAGAGACCCCATGAGACATTCAGGGAGTATGTCAGTTGTTGGCGTGCACTAGCCTCTTAAGTCAAGGATAGGCTTTTCGACGAGGAGTCTATCGAAATCATCATCAAGGGAGCGCAACCAGCAACTGGGGCTTTTCTTAGCATACATCTCATCCTTAGTTTTGCAGCATTGATCCAGGCTAGTACCCCCATGGAAGGTTCATTACATAGTGAGAGCTTCCCTACACACTTCATTGGCAAGGCAGGCCAGCATCTGCAGCAGTAACAAGGGAAACAATGGCAACAATGGCTCTAATGCCAATGTTGACACTTTAGTTTTGCAGGTGTTTACTGGTGGATTCCTTTCGAAGGGTACATTTTTGTTGTGGCATGCTCAACTACCTTCCCCTAAACCTACCAAACCTCCCAAGACCATCTAAAACTTAAGCCTTCACCACACCATAGCCTAGAATCCTTATTTGGCCCAAATGATTCAAGGAGTAGGCCCAGCAATGGGTCTAGTGTGATTCTGACATGCGATCAATAGGTGTACTCGACCAACAATACCACTAAGTGTAACTATTCCACGCCAATATCTAGAGTGAGTTGCTAGTGCACTGCCTTGTGTCAAATTAATCCTGATAGAAGGACTTGGTGGACATTCCACGTGATGGACCAATTAATTCTCCATTACCATTGGCTTACATAGATCTAAGCGTGCACCTTAATCTCATGGGACCAAAATATCCCTATCCCAACACCTAAATACCAATCCTACCCCCTTAAATCAATCCCAGCCTTTCTTTCCAAGGTTGTTAAGCATCAATGACCCTTATCCAACACATTTTCCTATTTAACGATGTGAGAACTATCTTGCTCCATGGCTCCTAGCTTCTCTCTCGCACTCCTATGGTTCTCTCACACTCCTATGGTTCTCTCACACTCGGGCACTGTTCTCTCTTGTCTCTCTCACTCTCTAGCACCCACACTGCCCCCTAGTTCACGACCAAAACATCCCAATGACAGTAGCTATCCAACCCTTGTGAGAGCATCCAGTGAGCCACCCATTGCACCCACGAGCAAACACCAACTCACCACCCTCCACTAGCCTCCTTGAGCGTGTGTGAGCCAGCTTGACAAAGTGCCATCTACCATTAATAGCCAAACTAGATGTCGGTTGTCATTAGCTCAATTCTGAATGAAACAACTCCACCAGATAAGACCACATCCACCACCTACATGTAAGCTCGTCTGGCCTCGATGTAGCCTGGTAGATACGTAGCCTTAGCTCCTACTTCTTTGGATTATGTTTTCCATGTTGCTTTCACCAAAATTTTCTTTGTCATTGAATTGCATGCATCTATGATGCATCTGTGGCTTTTGGTGAGGCATGTAGCGTTTGAACTCAAACTAGACCTGCCACTACATTCTCCTCCTTGACTTGATTCACTGTGATGTCGTCTCGACACTCACAAGCCAACCCCACTAGTCAACCATCCCTTCCATGATGGGTGAGATTGTAGGCACTAAGCCAAGTGGTCGAGGCTTGCATATTATATTATATTGCCTGCATTGCATCTATATAGCATTCCTTGGCCTCCCCTCCTTCCTCCATGCCTCGTCGTCATGTACCAGAGGTCACCTGCCTTCACCATGGTTGGTGAACCCATTACAGATTGGTGGCAAGTAAACATGGGTGGGAGGCATCATCCACTACATCTCATCGGGTTTTATCTCAACCTATGTGTTCCATGATGAGCACTCATGCTTGGCTGCTTCAGGCGTGGTGTGAAAGGCCAAATACGTGAGGGTCAGCAAAGTCATGGAAGAAAAGCGATAAAAACAATGATAAAAAGCTGGAGTCTCCACCTAATCTACTTAAAACAGGAGACAAGGAAAACCGTTTAAAACAATGAAACTATGAAACTATGCATGATAACAAGCCAATGGAAGAAAAGGTCACTATGAACCAAAAATTGGGTAACAATCCTTGTTGCGCACGGGAAAGGTATTAGGCACCCCCGTGCATTTGACAAATCGGTCTTTCATGGGTTTTTTTGTTTACTTTTGTAGCGATGTAGGCTTTACAACCTAATTCTGTACACCCAAGGGTGATATGCAATGCAATGCTATATGTAGGTTGTGCCTTATGCTAAACATGGATAGAGGGACTATAGGATGTGTCCAAATGCTCTGAAAGGTCACTCAAGTTGTGGATCAAACATTAGTGCAAAGATACTGCATCGATATTACCACGGATCGAGTAACATCGAGTGGCTAACATCCTTACTTTGCTACATGGAAAACCTAGGCTATCTTACATAGATGAGTATGAAATCATGCATGTGTTATCCTAATATATCTAGGAGAACACACAAACAAAATTAGACACAAAACAAATCAGGAACCATATTAAATAACATGCCAAAAAACCATTGTTGGTGCACTAAAGCAGGCAGGTGCGCCTGGCAAGTGCGTCAGGATAGTGCTCCTGTCTGGTGATCCAGTTCAGTGTTCCAGGTAGGTGTGCTACTATTGTGTGCTACTGATATGTGCCATTGAAGTGAGAGCCAGAAATTTATGAACGGATGGTAATAGACTGGTATACAAGGTCGATATAAAATCTTATAAATGTGCTTAAAACCATCTGAAAACTCATCTTAGAAATCTGAAAAACCCTAAACACATATAGGTTCATCTCTTTTCCATAAGGCCATAAAAGAAGGAGTGGCAACCCATGACACCAGGACATGGGTCTTGTGTTCAAGGGCAAGAAGCCTCACACAAGACCACATATTCCTATTTTGATAAAAAACATAGAACTACAGCTAATGTAGAAAGCCAGAAACCAAAAATTATGCAAGAAGGACAACATGGATGCATGCAACAAAAGGCGGATGAACCCTTTAAATCAGTCCTATTGCATCTAAAATATGAATAAAACATGAGTCCTCCAAATATTGCATATCTCTAAGATTCAGTAAAAAAAAGACAACAAAGGCAAGCAAATATCTCATCCAATATATGATTTATCAAGATAAATACAAGAACAGGACATGATAGGTATAATTGCATCAAAATCATGATCCATAAGATTATCATGCACTATAAACATGATCCAACAAATATTAAACTTAGCATATTCATTATGTAAGATTTCGCTAAAGTGATCCCATATTCATGAAAAGAAACCTAGCTACAAGAAAGGTTGAATGCTTACCTATTGGTGTGCCCTTGTACTCTTCCACAAGTGGTTCGAGATGACCTTGATGGCTGAAGAAAATAGACATCTCCTTCCTCCCAAATGGCCTCCAAGTGATGCAAAAGGAGGAGCTTTGTGGAAGGTATGGGTGAGGGGTTTTTTCCCTAAACTAGGTGGGTGATTTCTTGCTCAAAGGTGGGAGGTCTTGGCTCTGGACAAAAATTAGGTCGTGGGTGCTTGTGCTAAAGTGCAAAGGCTCTGCCTCTCTCTCTTTTTCCAACCCCTTTTCCCAATGCCTACCAAGGGTTTATATAGGGCGAGCTTGGAAGTTCTAAAGACTCAAGAAACCAAAGGACCCCCTATGACCAAGAGAACCATCGTTATGCTCATAATGGTCGAAAGTTATAGGAGATTATGGGTATAATGGTTGGAGTTTCGTTAGGCAAATGAACAGCCAACGACCAGGGAATCGAGTTCGTGTGCCACCTATGTGCGCTAGTCTGATGTGCTTAGGAGGTGCTCCAGGTATGTGTGCCACATAGGTGCGCTAGCTATGTGCTCTTCTTAGGTGTGCTTATTTAGTGCTCCAATAAGATGTGCCATACTAGTGTGCTACCCAAATGTACCGAAAAAAGTGTGTCGTTCATCTATGCTAGCTAAATGTGCTAAGTAGGATGTTTTCTTTGTAAACGGTAATTGATATATATTACACTCAAACACTTGGCTATGATAAACTACCACCAAGTGATGTAATATATATGATGTCCGTGGGAGTCGAACTCCTGACCTCTCGTACAACCACAAAGAGGCTTCACTACTAGACCAAGTGGCTGCAGACGTGCTAAGTAGGATGTTGGATTTACTTCTGGAGTCTAACTTATAGCTCTAGGTTAGTTTGATGCACTTGGAAGATTCTGGTTTTTTAGAAAAGCAAGATCTAAATTCATTGCCACTGGATCCATCAACAAGCTGCCTTAAAAAATCAAGGTGTCTATAGATGCCCCTCCCTAAGTGAGTTCAAGCGACAAAGGGAACTGAGACCAATGCTCAGGGTTGACAAGATACTCCTATTTTGAGGTTGCAGGAGATGATGTTTGTTATAGGCATTGGGTCAGTTATCCGGTAGATGCACCGAAAGTCATGACTTGTTGCCACATGTAAATGCAAAAGTACACCTTACGTGCATGTCAATGCCGAGTCAAATGTTGAAAATGTGATGCCAATGCAATGATAAGCTAAAATACAAATGTGAGAGCTAATTCTGAATGTGAATGCAATGCTGATGCTAATGTTGCACACAAGAATAGATATTGAAAGTAGATGCAATGCTGATGTTAGTGCTAAAGTGATGTTGCAAAAACTAAAGAAATCCTACGCACAAAGGGAACCACTAGCAGGGACATGATAAGTTGTCGGATTCATTAGTTGGATTATTAAGGTTATCAACCTGAGGAGGCAGGACATGACAAGTCTTGTCAACCCGGACGCCAGACAACTTGACGGTTGTCAATCGAGTAGTTGGGGGTACCAGTCCAAAGAAAAGGGCATGACAAAACATATGATTTGTCAAGCAAGCAAGGAGGCCCTATCCCAACAGACTTGGGGTGTGCAAAGGTTTTTTGTGCCTGCGAAGATCTAGGAGAGAAAAGGATAGCATATGACCTCGACCGCCTGGTCAAAGGTCGACTTAAACCGCCTGGTCAAAGGTCGACTTAAACCGCCTAGTCAAATTCAAGCGAAAGGATTTCGTGTCCGCGAAAATCTAAGAGAGAAACAGATATGACTTTGACCGCCCGGTCAAAGTCAAGTTAAAGGATTTCGCACTACGAAAATCCAAAAAAAGGATATAACTTCGACGGCCCAGTCAAAATCAAGCAAAAGGATTTCGCGCACCCGTGAAAATCTAGGGAAAGAAAAGGATATGACCTCGACTGCCTGGTCAAAGGTCGACTTTGACCATCCAGTCCAAGTTAAACGAAAGGATTCTGTGCCCGCAAAAATCTAGAAAAGAGGATATGACCTCGACTGCCCAGTCTAAGGTCGACTTTGACCGCACGATCAATGTCAAGCAAAAGGATTTTGCGCCTGCAAAAACCCGAAAAGGAAGCGATATGACGTTGACCGCTGGGTCAAAGGTCGACTTTGACCGCTTGGTAAAAGTCAAGTGAAAGGATTTTGCACCCGTAAAAATCCAGTGAAAGAAAAGGATAGGACCTTTGATCGCCTGGTCAATGGTCAACTTTGACTGCCTGGTCAAAGCAAGGGATTTCACGCTAATGAGAATCCGAAAAAGGAAGGGATATGACCTCAACCGTTCGATCAAAGGTCGACTTCGATCACCCAGTCAAAGTTAAGTAAAAGGATTTCGTGCTCGCGAAAATCCAAAAAAGGAAGGAATATGACCTCGACCGCCCGGTCAAAGTCAAGCAAAAAGATTTTACGCCTACGAGAATCCAAAAAATGAAGGGATATGACATCGATCGCCCGATGGTCAAAGGTCGGCTTTGATCGCCTGGTCAAAGTCAAGCAAAATGATTTTGCATCCGTGAAAATCTAGGGAAAAGGAAGGACCTCAACCGCTTAGTCAAAGGTCGACTTTCACCACCTGGTCAAAATCAAGCAAAAGGATTTCGCGTCCGCGAAAATCCAAAAAAGGAAAAGGGATAGGACCTTGATCGCCTGGTCAAAGGTTGACTCTGACTGCCTGGTCAAAATCAAGAAAAAGGATTTCACATCTGCGAAAATCTAAGGAAAAGGAAGGACCTTGACCGCCCAGTCAAAGGTCGACTTTGATCGCTTGGTAAAATCAAGGAAAAGGACTTCATGCCTGCGAAAATCCAAGAAAAGAAAAGGAATAGGACCTTGACTACTCGGTCAAAGGTCGACTCTGTCCTCCCGATCAAAATCAAGCAAAAGGATTTATTCGTAATTTCCCAAACAAAGGAACTTTATTGCAAATTAGCCCGATATGATAAATCTCTGATGGTTGTATTTCTACTATGCTATGATATTTGAAATTTTGCTGAGTGTTTGCAAATTTCTGCTCGAATATGATTCCTCACACCCTTTGTGGGCTATTCCTGCAAATTTCACAATGTCAAGAAGTTTTCTATAAATTACCCCATCTGGTGAACTTTTGAATACTTTGCCCTTATTTTCTTGTTACATTTTGCCTTTCATATGAAAGCTGCGGAGTGTTGAGGAAGAAAACACAATTTTCGTGGCCATTTTGCATTTTAGACCTTGGAAATAAATCTGTTTGCATTGCTGGTATATGATGGGGCCCACTAGATAACAGTTCTAACGGCCAAATCATGTTTTCCACGTAGGGATATCCAACCATGGTAACACCAAAACATTGCTCCAATGTTCTACAAACATGGATTGGTGCATTAACTGCCGAGGATCGTGAGCAACTGTGGGTTTAGGCATATCCTCTTCGTTGTTGAACATTGCCATGGTGGAGGTGAACTAGCACTTGTTATGCGCTGCGGTTAGATTCTGGAAACCCGCTTTCCATGTATTCCGCTTTGGGCAGATGGAACTTAATCTTACCATGGAGGAAGTTCGACAGATCTCTAGGCTATCGCCATACATGTCACCAGCTATCTTCATGCGCAATGATAGTTACTCTTTTGTTCTGAGCCAACTGACAGGCTTATCCCGAAGTGCTTGTGAGAAAAGCCTCATCTGCAAGGACGGGCGAGTCCAATGCTGTGGATAGATTATTTTGACAAGATTGCCAGTAACCGGGCATCAGTGGGCAGCTTGTGGCTTCATGGTTTTGTAGTGTGCTTCCTTGGAGAGCTCATCTTCAGTCACGGTCGGATGACAGTTTCCATTGAGGTCGCAGAGGTTGTGTTAGCCGTGATTACCCGTCAAATTGATCTCGCTCCCATTCTTCTGGTAGAGACATATGTTGGCTTGGATCGAGCATTGAAGCATTCCCGACATTTCCATGGTTGTGGTGCCTTGGTGCAAGTAAGCTAACATTGTTAGTCTAGTGATTTACTATGTGTAGACACCCCGATTTTGAGGTAACCCGAAGATGAGTATCCTCATGTTGCTTTGGATGTGATCAGCCCTTAAACTAAGCCCCAAACCTATTAGCAAGCCAGAGTCTAGAGAATTTTGTGAGCTGAGTTGGCGCACCTCATAGGCGCACCTTGTAGGCCCACCTTCCAGGCGCACCTTGTAGGCCCACCTTCCAGGCGCACATCACTGGCTCACCAAGTAGGCGCACATCACTGGCTCACCAAGCAGGCGCCCAGCCGTTTTCAGGCTGCGGCTGCAGACCATCCATCTTCTAGGCTGTTACTCTTGCAAACGAATGTGCCAACGAATATTCGAGGCTTTTCGTTTGCAAGTCCCTTTGTTTCTCATGAGTAACCTATCCTT
>JAMKQA010051878.1:0-16484 GCA_024699735.1 Posidonia australis
CCCCCCCCCCCACCTCTGTCGCCGGAATTTGGCGACAGCGGGGTACCGGAGGATGATCCTGATCAGAGAACACCTCTGGATCGCTTGGGATCGCACCAGAAATAGAGAAGAGGACCTAAAGGCTACAATTCAGACAATTAGAGTGATCGGGGATGTGTACCTGGTTGGAGATCGTCGCCGGAGCTCCGGAAGCGGGGCTGGCTCTCTGCTCCTCTGCTTCACGCTCTCCGCTCAGAATTCTCTCCTTCTCGCTCTCAGTTTTCTCTCTCGTATCGTCTAACCTTTTGAAAACGCTGGCGTCCTCCTCCTTATCTAGGTGAACGGAGAACGGCGACCCATCGCTGTAACAACCCACTCCCATCTCTAACCACCTAACAGACTAACTAAAACCCACTAACTGGTCCTGTAACAGCCTAACAAGCTCCAACGGCTGCCCCCTCCCCGCTCCATCCTGTTCCCTGCTCGCCGACAAGAATCAACGGCGGCCCAAGCTCGTCGGCGGCTGATCCAATGGCTAGCTGATGTTCTGGTGGCTGGCTGGATCTGATGGGCTGAAGGAGACGGGCTGCTGAATGAGCTCAGGGATTGAGTTAAGCTCAATGGCTAATTGGGTTCGTGAGGTGTTAAGGAGGAAGAGTGAATTCAGTGGAGAAATGAGTTGGGTTGAAATAAAATTTGGATATTTAGGTGTAAACTTAGGCCAATGATGGAAAATGTGATATTGGGCCTAAATCTGGATAAAAAAGGATGAATGAGCTTGGTTTTGGAAGAATTTCAAATAGGAATAAATGCGGGTTGAGCCATTGTAGGCCTCTATGGGCCTAATTGGGCTTAATGGGCTTCATGGGCCTATGTGGGCCTTGTGGGCCACCATGGGCCTAATGAGCTTCAATTGGGCCTAACGGGAATTAATGGGCACAAATGGACTAAATGGGCCAAAATAGGTCTTACGGGCCCAAGTGGGCTCAAATAGGGTTTAATGGGCCTATGTGGGCCTTGTGAGCCCCCACGAGCCCAAATGGGTTTAGGTGGGCCTAAATGGGCTAAATGGGTTTAGGTGGGCCCAAAAGACTTTGGTTTAGTCAGAGCTCAGCTACCACATCTCCATTCTGGAAAATTGGGAAAATTGGGGTGTCTACGATATGCTTAGAGCATGTACCTTGGATCTGCAAGGGAGTCGGGAGGACCACCTATCATTGATAGAGTTCACCTACAAGAACAGCTATCTCTCGAGCATTGGGATGGCACCGTACGAAGCATTATATGGTATGCCATGCAAATCGCTCGTGTGCTAGAGCGAAGTGGGTGAACATCAGTTGCTTGGTCTTGAGATTGTGCAGTTGTATGTGGACAAGGTAGAACTGATCTGTAGCAAGCAGGTAGCTGCACAAAGTCAGTAGAAGAGCTATGTCGCTCGAAAGCGGAGACCGATAAAGTTTCTAGTAGGAGACTATGTGTTCCTGAAGGTGTCACCGACTAAGGACATGATAAGGATCAGGAAGCATGGCAAGCTGAGTCCCTGCTATATTGGTCCATTCTAGATCATGCCAAGGATTGGTGAGGTGGCGTATAGACTAGATCTACTACCAAAGTTGTCATCTGTTCCATATTGAGGAAGTGCATGGCAGACGCATCTCAAGTGATTCCAATTCAACTGGAGGTGCTCCAAGAGGATTTGTCCTATGTGGAGGATGTTGTACAAATCATCAATAGAAAAGAGTAGGTGTTGCAGACCAAGGTGATTCTGCTTGTTCTTGTGCAATGGCGGCATCATGGAGCTAAGGATGTCATCCTAGCCCAGTATCCGTATTTGTTCGCCTACCAATGATTTCAATGGTGAAATCCTTTTGTAAGATGGTTAGGATGTAACACTTGAAAATTCATTTGACTATAAATATACATTTTAATGAATTTTATAATAGACGGGTATTACTAGTGTAAGGCCATTTCTGTAATTTTGTGATTTTGTGCGTAGGTGATTAACTCATAATGTATAGATATTTTATCTATTTTGTATATAAATAATGCTACTCGAGGCATTTTGTGTAAATTTTACAGAAACCTGAGGACTTGAGAAGAATTGAGAAAAAAGAAGGAAAAGAAAAGAATAAAAGCTAAAAAGGAATTCAAATACAGTCAAAGATATTTTGAAGTAGAAAAGGAAAGATATTTTTGACCTAGTCTTTGCTGTTTACAACCTCTAGATAGAAATATCTTGTATTCAAAATTCAAACTCAAATTTTGTATTTAGATTTATCTTTAACATAAGGAAGTCTTTGTAAATCTATAAAAGGACTCCTTATGTAGATCTTGGGGGATCGTCTCCCACCTTTAGGCTTAAACTATTTCTTTTTCCTCTCTTGTATTTTAGGAGATCTTCAAGTTCCTCAGTTGTAATATCATATTTTCATTAATAGAAGTTCATTTTTCCTTTTTATTATATCTGGCACTTCTTCTTCCTCATCTTTTATTTTGCTATTATTTGTGACCATGCTTGGCTAAATTTTAGATCTAAGATTTAGATGAATTTCATGTAATGTTAGATGTTGTGATTAAATTCCTCTATGCTTTTTCTTTGTGCTTAATGCCATGATTATGTAAACTAAATGTATATTGCATAAATCCCTCATAAAATTGATAAACTTTGATAGGCTAACATTGATATTATCCTTTTAATTTATGCTTAGGGAAGATTAATTTGAAAATTGTGTATGTAATCGCAGTTTCTTCATATATCATTTGAATTAATCTGTGCATTGCATATAGATTATGCTTATTAGAATAAGAATCATTGAATCAAATTATTTAGATCAATAGAGAGGCATGGAATGGATTTAATCATGTATCTATATTTACATGAATGGATTTAAAAATCCTAGTTCTCCTTTATTCTGAAGTTTTCTTAATTATTTAGAATCAATCAACTTTGACATCTGCATTCCATCAATAACTGACAAATAATCATAATTTTCGAGAAACTTTTCTCTATGGGATTGACTCATACTTACCAACATGCCACTTTGTACATCGTGCACTTGCTGTTAAGCAAAACATATTTACATCAGTAGGTCCCATTGGTTGACCTGTTCTGTGCCTTGTCCATTTATAGAGACATTGTGTTCGTGCTCCTGTGTGTGTGTGTGTGGGTGTACGAATGGAGACCATTTGCTAGGCCCTGTGCTGTGTGTTGATCGGTGGTTGGAAGACGTGTAACTTCGCATGCATGCTGAGTGGTAGTTGTGCACACACGTAACTAACCCCAACCACGGGCATTTAAGAGAGGAACGGGCCACGTCTTCCCACCATGTCACTTCTCCTTCTCCTTCTTCCCTGTCACTCCTCCTCTTCTCCCTCCCAAGCACACATCATCCCCTACTCCACCTTCACCCCTCCTCTACCTCTCCTCCTCCCACTCCTCCCTACCCCTTTCCTTCTCCTTTTCTCCTCCTTCCCCATTGCTTTCCCCTCTTCCCTTCCATCTCCATGCATTGATAGTGTGAGTGAGAGAGGGAACTACGGAGTGCTATGGTTCGGGCCAGTGAGTTGAGCTTTGACCTTCTTCCCCAAGGGCACGAGGGCCCAAGGTCAAGGTTGAAATAGTCGAAGAGCTTGTGGTCGGCTAGAGAGTCATCGGCGATCGTCGTGAGGTACACACCTCACATTTTGTATAGAAATGCATCAAATTGGTAGAAAATGATAGGAATGCATAAAACCTAGGTAAATTTATGTTTTTAGAATTTATTGTGAATTTATGGTAATTTATTGAGGCATTAATGGCCAATTATTGTGTTTGGGTCATTTTTGACCCCAAAGGCTTTATGAATTTGCTTTGTGAGCTATGATGCATGGATTGTGGTTTTGTTTATGTGGTTTAGAAGTAGACTCAAGCGTTTACATCCTGTATTTATTTTGTGAATTGTGGATTTTGTTTGCTAAGTCTACCCCTCACTCCCACTTGGGTGATCAAGTGGACTAGGGCTCGGGCCATTTCCTTGAAATCGAAGAAATCAGTATGTTATTTTGCTTCAGAATTGTCCCTTGGGTCCCTACTTCAGTCGACCGAATTCAATCGGTCTACCTTTCTGGGCCCTTGGGTGTTGACAACTGACCCAGTTCAGTCGGTCGTTTCTCTTTTGTTTGCCGAACTGGGGATTTACAGACGTCCGGATGGTTTTTCGGTCGACAGCTTCTGGTGCCCTAAGGTCAATTCAATCGACCAGCCCAATTTGGCACACACTGAATCATGCCCGAGTGGAGTTTTAAAAGTGATTCTTTGTAGCTTTTCCCGAGGATTTTTAAATGCCTATAAGAGAGTTTTATGGGCCATTAGTGGTAGTCTACTGTGGACACCTGGTATGCTAGTTTTATAGAGTTTTCTGAGATAAAAAAGATGGTTTGAAAATGAATTTTTAAAGAAATATTTCCCAATTTGGAAAAGATTTTCGTGTTTTCTGTGTGTAGGCCAAGATACCGTAGGCCATGTTGTTTGGACTAGGGGATGTGACAACATTCTTGGGTGGTCAGGCATGTCACCCAAGTTGAGGTCGAGGACCAAGATACTATAGGTGAGTGTTCGTCGGATCTCGGGAGTATGACACTCATTGTCGTTCACGAGGTCGAGTTTTAGGTTTGCGAGTTGAGGTGTTGTCTAGACCTAGAGGTATGATACTCCAGTTATCACCGGACACTAAAGCTCGAGGTACAACTGGGTGTTAAGGTATGACACTCTCACTATCCAGGTACTGTGTAGAGGACGCCAATAAAGCAGACCCTATGGTGTTGACCACGGCGGGTATTGCACGTGCCTCGTTACTGGTAACGTCCTGATTGACAGGACAACCTTCCCAAGTGGAGTTGGCTTTATGAGGGTTCTCCAAGAGGGAGGACTTGGGACAGAATCGCTCCTCGTAGGGTGGCGATTCTATGGTAGTGTAGTGCACTTCGGTGGCTACTTGTAGCCAGAGTTGCTTAGTGTCAAACAACATTACTCAGTGTGACTATGGTTTTTGGCCAATCTGGCCTGTATTTGAGGTTTTGGCCAATTGAGACTGTTTTCCTGTATGTTTGCAACTTCAGAAGAAATATGAAAAAGTTCTAGAGTCGAGACTTGGTTTTGACCAATAGGGCTTGTGTTTTTAAACTCCGTGGATTTGGTGAAAATGATTTCAAAATGGCTTAAAAGAGAAAACTTAGTTTTGTTTTTCAGATTTTTCGTGGAGAGTGCTTGATGACTTTTTGGTCACTCACGCGTACTTAATATGGTTTTTAGATTACAGGTGCAAGCAAGTAAAAGTTAATGAGTCTAATGCATATAGTCGGAGTCTTGTAGCCATACACAGGTTTCTAGTTGTTAGATACTTTTAAATTAGCCTTTAATTTTCTGTAATTTAGTATTTAATTATTGTTGAAATTATTTAGACTAATGTATTTGTGTTGATAGCAACGTCGATCATTACAGTAATCTAATGCAAATATTAGCAATAATATCTCATTTAAAGCAAAGAAATAGCAATTATGTCTCATGTCTTAGTAAGTAGAAATGATATATCATATATCTAGAAATCATGTCTCATATATCTAGAAATCATGTCTCTTACAAAATCACGTCTCATATATCAAAAAATCATGTTTCATGTAAAAAGAAATCATGTCTCATGAAAAAGGAAATCATGTCTCATGTAAACATATACAATCAAATTTATTCAAATGAATTCTAAAAATCATCTCATATATCTAGAAACCATTTCTCATGTATGTAGAAATTATCTCTCATATATCTAAAAATCATGTCTCATACATATAAAAATCTTGTCTCATATATCTAGAAATCATGTTTCATATAAGAAAAGATCATGTCTCATGTAAATATATCCAATCAAATTTATTAAAATGAATTCTAAAAAGCATGTCTCATGTATTTACAAATTATATCTTATGTATCTAAAAATCATGTCTCATGTAAACATATTCAATCAAATTTATCAAAATAGTTTTCAAAAATCACGTATCATATATCTAAAAATTACGTCTCATATATCCAAAAATCATGTCTTACGTAAGAATAAATCATGCCTCATGTAAAAATAAATCATGTTTCATGTGAGAGTAAATCACATCTCATTTAAAAGTAAATCATATCACATGTAAACAAATATAATCAAATTTATCAAAATAGATTCAATAAATCATGTCTCATATATCTCTGACTACGATAGTAATAGAAACACAATGTTGGCGTCAAGGGTACGAAGGTGATCGACAGTAACTCAATGATCAATGGCTAGAGGATGTGAAGGTAGAATGATGCTCGATAGGTAGGATGATACTCAACAAATAGAGATTTCGTCGATGTAAGAAAAAGTAAGACAATCCTCAAGAGGGCGACAAGATTTTCGTTGACAAAAGCAAAATATGAGACGATAAGATCGTACTCAACAACTAAGAATTTGATGTTTACAAGAGAAAATACAAAAACGACGACAAAAGGCAAGAGAAAATTCTGAACTTGACGACTAGAGACATTACAGAATACAAATGAGAAGGTTGAGCATTTTACATTAGAGAATACAAATGAGAAGGTTGAGCATTTTAAGGACATAAAAGAACTCAAACCACTTGAAGACATAAATAGACTCTATAATTAGAAGGCTCCATGCTCGACGTGAAAAAGCTCAATAACGTGAAAAAAGAACACGACGTAAGAGAGAGAATATTCGAGCATGAGAACATTAAGACTAAACAAAGATGACATGAGAAGTAGATATTTTGTGAAACAGTAAAATCAACATTAAAAATAAAACTAACCTTCTCTTGCTAATTGAAAATAAATCCTTTGTTATCAATTCCACTTTTAACTGAAATTTTATTACCAATTCCACATTAAATAATAGTGACTCAATAATATCTTTTTATATTTCTTGTAAATATTAAAAAAACAACTAAAAAATTACAAGCAAATTGTTCTATAATTTAACTCACATTCAGCTAAAATACACATGAATTTGACTGACTTTATATAATTCTGTATAAAATCTACCATGTCAATTCATATTAGTTAAAGATTATAAATCATAGAATCAAAATAAAACCTCCATGATCTTTACGAAACATTCCTTTGGTTACAGTACCATAAAATTAAAAGCAATTTTTTAAAGGAAAAGCCATACCACTACATTGACAAAGAAAAAGGATTCAGTCGACTTGGTCCCCAATTAAGCATGTTGCCCATTTCGTAATACCACATAACTATTACCCAAAGCTCATGACTTCCACATCAGCATTATATACTTATTTACATTATGTAGAATTACTTGATATCAGGCCTCGGTACAAAGCTGTAAAAGGCATTATTAGCTATCACTAGGCATTATTAGCTATCACTAGTGCTTCCACACACATCAGGCACTATTCTGAGTGATCTTGCTGCATCTGACACAGAAGGAAGTTGCCCTCCATGCTCTTATGAACTTCCACCATTAATTTCTCCTCCTTGCTTCCCCGCTTAACTTTCAGATGTAAATTAAACTTCGCGAGTTCCTCAAACACCTGAAATCAAGGCTGCATGTCAGGCAAATATTGGAACTTTATCAACTAGAAGTTGTTTCAGTTAAGGTGAAAAAAGAACAAAGGTAATGTTTGCTTGGCAGTAAAAGAACAAAATATCAGAATCAAAGAAACAAAGTAGGAAAATTTGACCTCAGCCTTCGCAAGAAGAATCTCAAGCAGTTCATATGGAATGAGTGAGTTGGACCTTTGCTGAATGGCCCTTACAGCATGATTTGCTGCATCTTGCACAACGGGATCGTGTGCTGGCACTTCACGCCATCCAGGTTCATGACCACCTGGCAGAGAAGATACATTGTTATGTTAAGAAAATAAAGAAAAAGCAAAAAAAAAATTATGACCATATATCAACATTACAACAGTGCATGCAAATGTCATGAGTAGAATGTCCTCAGGGCAGTCTAGTCAACAAGCTTGGTTTTTGGAGTGTATCTAATGAAATACAGAACGTACAGTATGAACAGAACAATGCTGGGCTGGAGCATTTTCGAAGAACATAAGAACAACTTGCAGTCAAGTGCAAAAAAAAAAAAATCTGATGTCAGATATTTTGTCAGCCCAGAAGACCCACCCTGATGGAGAACTTAGGCTAAAATGTTCCTCTAAGAATAAGGATAAAGAGGAAAACAGTGAAATGCCAAGCAAACAGTTCATTCCAACAATGGCTGAAGATCTCAAAGTAGCAGTGCCAAGGGGCCAGGCAACCTTCAGTCGCAGTACGACGGAGCAGCTCACATGGCTTCAAGCAATTGGTCCAACCGATCAAGCAGCTTCATTGGTGAACGAGCAGCTAGCTCCAAGGCACATCAGCAACTGCACTGAAGCACCAGATCTCCTCCAAGCAAGCACCATTTCCTCCAAGTGAGCACCAAGCTTCCTCCAAGTGAGCGCAATGACCACTCATAAATAAGCAAGAGTTTCCAGCAACTTCAGTAACAGACAGGAAAGCAGCTGCAGCGAGGACTATTGGCGTGGATTCCTGATGCAGACCATGGACGTGGTTTCCAAGCACCAGGCAACCACAGTACCGACTGCCGAAGCTTCACGTGGGAGAGTTGGTTCATCACAGTCAGCAGGATCTTTATGTCGGCTTACCTTCCCAAAGCACCTTTTTCCCAAAAGCCTTCCACCTCCTGAGAAAAGCCATATCCACAAGACTTCTGCACCATATCTGACAAAATAGAGCCTGCAACAGTCATCTGAAGTAGCCTACAGTCCAGAGCACCTTAAAGGGTGCCAGAACCTTATACAACATGTCCCACCATGCCTTTTTCTCTTATAGCCCAAGTAATCACGTGTGGCTCCCCTCCATCTTTAGGGCACACGTCACAAATCCTCCACTACCACTCATATAAAAATACCACTTAGATCACAGTAACAAGAGCAACTGGAGATTGGGATTTCATACTTAAGAATCTCAACTCTGACATGGGCGTCGCAACACCTCTGGCCAAAGATTCAGGTGTCCTCTGACCGCCTTCTTTCCCTGCTTGCAAGCCACTCCCTCACTCAACAACCGTCTCAGTTCAGCACACTCAACCCCAGAACCAATCAACAGCAGACAAGCAGTCCAAAGGAGGGAGATCAGTTGGCACCATCCATGAGAATCGTCACATTGTGTGCTGCTCAGTCCAAAGGAGGGAGATCAGTTGGCACCATCCATGAGAATCGTCACATTGTGTGCTGCTTATTGGTTTCATCTACAATCTTCACCTTCCACCTAATGGAGCTCTCCATGACACCCAGCAGCCTTCCACCAACTCCAGCAGCACAATGCCCACTTGGCAGGAGAATTGGGGAAGGTGGCGGGGGAGAGGCCTGGATCATGAAAATCTCCAAAAAATGTTGGCAAGAGGGAAATATTCCCTGTAGTGGTGGTGGATGCTTAATCATCCCACCTTATAGAATTTGGTTTTCTCCTATGCACATATGCTGAGATGAAGAGAGCAAGCAGGCCAACTCATCATTATGTATGCTAGGAGCTAAAATGAAAGCGAAGGAGCTGCCAGCCCATACTGTCACACCCCTCACCTCAAGCCACAGGCAAGGTTCACATGAGGAGACGCACACGTGTTGAATCTTAGCTGCAAGCATGGACAGAGTGCCATGATATGGACTAATGTGCAAGGAGTGAAAGTCCGAACGACTATGCGTGGGATGTGCACAACTGAGCAAGCAGGGCCGTGCACTACATTGATTGTGCGGGGGCATGCGCAATCAAAAAGGGCAGCACTATGTGCACGTGATGCACAGACACCGTCAGGCATTACAAGGGCAAACAGCGACCATTATGGTCAAAGCATTGATTGAGCAAGGTGTGTGCAAGGTGGCCACTAGTCATAAGCGGGTTGACCAAGCATTGCATTGACTGTGCACTGATGGTACATTATGGTGCACGAGTGAAGAGACTTCAAGGTACAACAAGTGTGCATGAGTGAAGGAACCACAAGGCTCGTGATGATGCACGAGTCAATAAGGAACGTTTCAGTCAAGCTCAAGTAATAACTTCAATACGGAGGCTTGACGAAGCTTTAAGGCACAAGAATAATGGTGCTGAGTGTGCACAAGTTTTATTGTGAAGATTAAAGTCGAGAGTCAATGCACATTAGTCTGCACAAGTGATGAAGTTTGATGGTGCTTCAATGCACACTAGTAAAGGAACTTAAGGACACTTAAATGTGCACGAGTGGAACTTCAATGTGCACTTAAGTGTGCATGAGTCAAAGAACCGTTACAGTCAAGGTACATTAATGGGAGCTTAATGTGTAAGTAATGGACTAAATGATTGTAAGCAATTATGGACATAATTGCAAGGATGTGTGTACAAGTATATATAAACACATGAAAAGAAAGAACACACAAAACAACGAAGAGTGTGTCTTGTGTCTTCCTTTTCAACCTTGTAAACAAAGTATTCTATAAGTGATATAAAAAATGGAACATTCCTTATATCCTTGAGTCTTCCATCGTAATTACGTATGTACACTTGTGTGCAAGTGACTGAGGGTGTGTACTTGTCCTAGAAAGATTCTTGATTGGGTGAAAAGCTAAGGAAGGGGTTAAACTGAGGTTGGGTGTTCAAGCCAACTCAGTGATGCACACTTCGATTCTCTAGAATACGAGAACAAAGATGTAACATTTGGTTCCATTACCGAAATGACGATCAAAAGGTGATCACAATTAAGAACGATGGTAAACAACAACACTATAGAAGCAAGACTCATAAACCTTGAAGCTTCACAAGAGAAGGCCTTGCCAATGTTTGATAAGCTACAAGAAACCTTAGAGAAGATCGAGGTTCTTCATGTCGAGGTGGCGACATTGAAGAAGGTGGTTGCACACATTCCCCCGATAAAGTCCCAAGTGTTGAGCCAAAGGCATTAACAAGGAAGTGCAATGTAAAGGCCATTAAAAATTTTCTTTAGGACATCGAAGTGTATTTTTACACAACACACACTCCAAAGCAAGAGAAGGTAAATCTTGCTAACATGTTCCTTACAGACGTTGCGAAGTAATAGTGGAGAACCAGGTGCACACGCACAAGCATGGTGTCAAATTTCGATCTATGCCGACGAAATTTTACCGACACGTATCGGTGAGTGAAAGTAGAGAAACGACATTGGCAGATATATCGCGATTTATCTTATGTCGAAAGATATTTCGATGGATATCGGTCGCATCCGTGGATGTCGATGGATGCTTGATAATTTTTTACTCAAATCATCACGTATCGCTCGACACGCCTTCCCCGCAACACAACACACGACACTGCTTTAAAAGTCATGGGATTCCTTCGTCCACCAACACCCCAACAACACCTTCTCCCATCTTCTTTCCTCCCCTCCTCAAGCTTCTCCAACGCTCCGTCGTCGTCCAACGCCGTCGTTCACAAGCTTCTCCCGTAGTCCAGTGTCGGTCGACATCGAGCCTCCAGCGTCGTCCGTCGTCTATCAGTCCAGCATCTTCCATCAGTCCCCCTTCGCCGTCCAGCGCCTTCTCCGGTACTCCATTCGTCGTCCGTCTCCTTGCATCGTCTTCGGCTCCGATCTCCAAGGCCAACCAGGTTCATCGTCATCGCCTCCCCCTTTTTTTTCTGGAATCTTCGAATGCAGGATGCGAAAAGTGTTTGCGCGATTATCAAATATCGTATCGGTCTAATATCCAGTACGAGCTAAGACACATACTTAGGCTATAATATCAAATATCGGGTTATGGGGAATAAGACATATACTAGGTTAAAAATCTTAATTGAGAAATCTTAATTAAAATAGATGATAAAAATAATAGATCATATTTTTTTTATTAAAAATGAATTGAACAGCATTTTTAACCTTTTTTTTTAACTCCTATCATCTAAGCCTTTATGTTTTGTTTTAATGTTTGTATCCAATGCCTTTTTTTTTTTCTTATGTAAAAGAGACGGTGATTTATAAGATAAGGTGGTTTATAATAAAATTTTCAAAAAAAAAACTCTTACCGTCTAACTTTATCTTATGTTTATTTTTTTTTTAAGTCCTTTCTTGCAAAAATGATTTTACTCTCTTTCAAGTTCAAACAAGTTAAAAATATATATGAAGCATTAACAATAGTCATCATTTTCTCTCTTTTTTTTAGCCTTTGTCTTGGAGTAAATCTTTTCTTTTATTTAAGAAATTCTCATATTTATTTTGTAAGTAATTAAAAAATAAAGATTTAACCTAATAATATTTCAATTCATTACCTAAGTAATAGATCTAACATAATAATTTTATAAAATCAGTAAATTTTTATAATTTTTTTTAAAAATAAGAATATGTCATAATTTATTTAAAAATCAAGAAAATTTAAAAAACATCAAGAATGATTGTAAAAATTAGGAAAATTATACTTTAGTGTATTTTTATTTGTTAGATCTTAGGTTTTTGCATATAATTTCATAACATTTTGCGTGATTTGCAATTTAGAAGACTTTTGTAATTTCATTTGTTGATTTAATTTTATTATCTTTAATTTATAATTATCCCATACTTAAGTATTGTTGTACCACTTTCATGTTATACTGCAACAACAAGATTATATTGTTTAAAACAACTCTCATTTAAATCCCTTTTTTTAAGTTCACATGCAATCTTAGATATAAAGTATAACCTTAGATTTTAATTAGATCTACCATAATATTGCATAGATCTAAAGTTTTTTCAAGTTTATTTTATTATTTTGAATCTTAATGTTAATAATTTGATATATAATTATATAAATTAGTAATTCTTTATAATTATTTAAAAAATCAGAATATTTCATAATTAATTAAAAAATCAAGAAAATATGAAAAAAAAATCAAGAATAATTGTAGAAACCACTATAACATGTAAAAAAATCAGAAAATATTTGAATACATTATTTCATTAAATTAATGATAAGTATCATTTGTTTTCAGCATTCATAATGTCAAATTCATCAGAATCTGAAAATAGTGGAGGTCGTAGTGATCTAGAACAGCTAAATCAAAAAATCCAGGTTGATTACATGGATATCCTATTGATGATGATAGACAAAAAACACAATGTAAATATTGTGACAGGCAAATGAAGAGTGGAGGAATAACAAGATTAAAACAACACTTTACTGGTGGATATAGTAATGTAGCTAAATGTAAATCGTGTCTATCTGTAGTTTTTGCTCAAATGAGATAACTATTAAAAAACACTAAAGCAAAGAAAAGTGACAAAAAGAGAAGAGAAGAAAGGTTCAACAAGATTCTCTTTAATGAAGATACTTCTTGTGTTATTCCCATATCGGATTCAGATGATATGAATTATCCTGTAATATTTTAGAAGAAAAAGAAATGTTTGGAAGATCAGTAATAGAGTCTAAAAATGAAGAATGGCATAGAGAGCAAATTGAAAGATTTCATAAGACAAACAGTACCCGAACTTACAAGGGAAGTGACAGTGACAGTGGCAGTAGCAGTGGTATGTCACAAAAGGATAAAGGTAAAGGCATTACTGGAATGTTCAGGACATAAAGTCAAAGATACGACAATCCAAATGCAACTACAGTTAGAAAAGAAACCTCAAAACAGAAAACAATCAAAGATATGTTTGAAAATGTCAGAGAAAGTTGGTCAAACTGTAGCAAAATATATGTTCTTCAATGTTATCCCTGTAAAAACAGCAAAGGGACCTTATCTGCAATATATGCTTGATGTTGCAGTAAAAGAAGGTGTAGGAGTAAAGACACCAACTGAGTATGAAATCATGAACAAGTACCTTAAAGCAGAGAAGGAAGAATTAGAAACTTACATTAATGACTTGAAACGGCAATAACCAGTTTATGAGATAACTATCATGTCTGATGGTTGGACAAGTACCACAAGGATACAGATCATCAATTTCATAGTTTATTGTGATCGTCGTACAATTTTTTTAAAGTCTATGTTGTCAGAGATTACAAGTACATATATAAACAAATCGAAGAAATCATTAAACAAGTGGGAGTAACAAATGTAGTGTAGATTGTGACTGATAATGGAAGCAACTTTAAAAAACTGACTCCAGAATTATGAGAAAGTATGACATATATTGGACACTATGTGCAGCTCATTGTATTGATTTAATACTTAAGAACTTTAGGAAGACGAAGTTGGTAAAAAAGACAGTGAGAGATACAAATGTTGTAACAAATTTCATTTACAACCACTCTTTTTTACTAGTTTTAATGAGATCACTCGAGTGTTGTTATGGTGATTTGATTCGTCCAAGAGTCACCAGATTTGCAACAATTTATATTGCTCTCCAAAGTATGATTGATCGAAGAAATGGACTGAAGTATATGTTCAATTCGCCACAGTGGTACAAATACCACGAGAGTGAAAGTCCAATTAGTAGAAGAGTAAATTCAATTATAAATAATGTACATTTTTGGAAGAATTGTCGAAAGATTGTACATATTATGGTACCAGTTTCAAAGGTCCTTCGATTGGTGGATGGTGATAAGAAGCTTACCATGGATTTCTTATATGAGGCAATGAGATTGATAAAGGATGCTGTAGTTGATGCAGCATACAGATCATCTAAGACATATCTCAAAATTATAGATGACAGATGATAACATGTTTCTTCATCCTCTACATGAAGCTGGTAAGCATTTTAACATGAACATTCCTAATTTTCATCATTATATTTCATTTATTACAAAATTATTTACTAAATAAGTTTTTTTTGTTAATGTACCATATTATTTGAATCCACGGTTCCAATACAATCATCAACTTGGATGTCGTACTGATTTATTAGCATCTATTAAAGATGTGATCAAAAAATTAAAGCCTAATGTCAATGTCCAAGTACAAGCTCTCAATGAATTGAAGTACTTTCGAGATGAACTTATGTCATTTGGAGAGTCTCATACGATACATTCTCGTGACACACTGACTTCAAGTAATATTTTTAATATCATTTCTTTTATTTCATAATATTATTCTATAATATAGTTAATAAATAAATATCATATTTCAAGTGAATGGTGGATGTTAAATGGAACAAATGCTCCAAATCTGAGGAATATTACTGTAAAGGTTTTATCTCAAACGACAACAGCATTTGATTGTGAACGAAATTGGAGTACATTTAACCTTACTCATACAAAGAGAAGAAACAGATTAAGCATTGCAAGGGTGAATGACTTGGTATTTGTGCATTATAACATGCGACTAAGAATAATACATATTAAAGAGAGAGAAGAAAAAGATTACATGGACCCAATAGATCTTGCATATATTTATAACAGGGATGAAGAAGATGATCCCATACTTCAATGGTTGTAAGAAAATAGAGAACCAGTTCTCGATGAAGAAGAAGGTAGACCATCTTCTAGAATTACTAGTGAAATGAACATTGATGTAGAGAAACACATAAGCTCATCAGGATGCTCTCGTGGACAAACTCCAGACTTAGGGGGTGACAATAGTACAGATGATGATGATGGCACACAACCACCAGACGACGATGATGGTGGCATTAGAGATGTAACCCCACCTGCAACAAAAGAGCCACAAGAACAGAGAGACAAAGGCCACTTAGCCTATTTACAGGGAAGGATGCCTTCACACATGCTACACAAGTTGAGGATCATCGAGGCCGACCAGAAATTTATTATCAACGACGAGATCGTCATGATCAACAACTAGATGAAGATTCTTGGAGCAGTCATACAAGAGGATCTTTGTTAAACTCACTTGACTCTTTGAGTATTCATGATCCTAGAGATCCTTATGATTATAGTTCGTATGGAGGTGATTCTGTTGGGCAAACAGACTATAGTACTCAAAGCGATTGGACAAGAACTACATCTTCTTATGCTCCGAGCGAACAAACTAGATGAGATATGGATTCATTATTTCATTATGCACCTCTTTCAACACAATATGAAGCGCAACTACCTGAACGTCCTCCAAGTCATTCTTATATCCCTCGACAGCCTCAACCAGTATATATAATTTCTCAATATCTACCAATGAGATTCTTAATACAACTGCCAATATTACAATACCACTACTTCACTAATGAATATCAGACATATTATAATCATATGTCTTGAAACAACTATGTGTTCTGGAGAGAGTCTCAAATTCAACAAAAAATTCATCGAGAACACAATATGACTAATGTACAGGAAGAATATTTTGATCAACCAAGACATTCTTCATAGTATTAAGCATATATAAGGTAACTTTTTTGAGTCTTTTTGTTTTTAAACATTTATTAAGCATTTTTATGTATTATTTATACTTCAGGATATTTCTATTAGGTCTATCTACTGTATTTTCATGTGATACATATTAAGGAAGTTGATCTAAGTAGTCTAAGATGTAGATTATTACTTACTTTAGCTTATCCAAGAGTTTCAAATCAAAATTCAAAGTTTTTTTACCATTTCCATGG
>JAMKQA010051879.1:0-14669 GCA_024699735.1 Posidonia australis
CCAAAATAAGTTGATGGGTTCATGTATGAAAACATGCAAAATGCCTTGGAATAAACATGATCTGGATAACGCCAATCAAAACATATGTAAATGATGATCATAAGCATATTTCTATGTGCAAGAACACATAAGTGCGTGGCAAAATGCTATGTGCAAGGAAACAGTAAAGAAGATAATTCATGCTGATTTATGCTAGAAATAACAGTGTATATGTTCATAAACAGAGGTATAAACTTGCATGGAGATCATCTCACAAGGAAAGCAAACATATTTATCATGAAACCTCACAAAAACATGGAATAAACCAAACCATATGCGAGATTTCGAGCATGCTTTATCATGTTTCAAGAATGAGATTCAAAGGAGAAAGAAGAGGTAGAAAGCCTACCTCTGAAGGTGTTCCTTCTTGAAATATCTGAGATAAAGAGATCCTTGTTTCTTTAGAAGGACCAAGGGTGTTTTGGGACGCAAGGGAGTGCTCCAGAAAACGAAAATAAGCTGTTGGAAAGAAGGAGTAACTCGTGCAGGATGCTTGCTCAGAACAGAATGGCTGAATTCAGGATTTTCTAACCTCCTCCAATGGTTGCCTATGGGTGTCCTTATATAGGATTTTCTCATGGGTAACTCATGGGAATGGGGAGAGCCTCGTAGACGAAAAGCCTGGAAGATTCCATGGCATATTCGTTGCTAGAGGTAACAGCCATGGGAGGTGGAAAGCCAGTAGCCCGCAGCCTGCGAAATGGCTGTGCGCTTGGGATGTGCGTCAGAGATGTGCTCCTCGGATGTGCGCCTGCTAGGTGTGCTAGGTAAGTGTGCTAGCTAGGTGTGCTAGGTAAGTGTGCTAGCTAGGTGTGCTAGGGAGGTGTGCTAGCAAAGTGCTCTCCCCTACCTATTTGGAGTTCTAGTTGGGTTGCGGGCTTGCTATGAGTTTAGGGTTGGTTCAAGGGTTAGTCACATCCAAAGCAACAACTGGAGTCTTATCAATGAGTTACCTCAAAATTAGGTTGTCTACACTACAATATTCCATGGTTTACAATAATTCTGGATAATCAGGCACAGATGTTACACATGCACACATTCATTCATCCATTTGCATCCTATTCTCGCATTTTATGCATTCGATTTTCCTTATTTTTCTGTTAAAAAGATTAGGTGGTGACTTCCTTTTTTTTCCCTTATCTATCTTTGTGTTTTTCTTAGGTGTCTTCAAGTCGAGTATCCTTCTTTGGATTTACCATCTTCACCGTGACCTTATCGAGATCCTTTGTGCACATCCCTTGCGCATGGAGAGCCATCGGTTCCACTAGCATGGTCACAACCTTGATTCCCTTTTGACTTATGATGTAACCAAGGAGCTTGCCAGATGTTATTCCAAATATGCATTGGCTAGGGTTGAGACAGAGCTTGTATCTCCTCAGGTGGTCGAATAACTTTCTCAAGCAAGAGAGATGATCCTCAAACTTTTTGGATTTGACAATCATTTCATCCACATAGACCTCGACTTCTTGATGCATCAGCTTGTGGAAAAGCGTTGTCATGGCACTCTGGTAGGTTACACCTGTGTTCTTGAGTTTGAATGGCATCACCCAGTGGTAGAAGACTCCCCAGGGGGTTATAAATGATGTCTTTTCCATGCCTTCCTGTGCCATTTTGATTTGATTATATCTGCCATTGCAGTGTTGTCAACTAGGATGTCAAGGTGAGGTAGTGGAAAGTTATCTTTTGGGCTCGCTTTGTTGAGATCCCTATAGTCTATGCACATGCAAACCCTTCTGTCTTTCTTTGGCATAGGGGCGACGTTAGCTAACCATTTATGGTATAGGACAACCTTAAGGAAGTTAACTTTATATTGCTTCATG
Organism: Posidonia australis; assembly: GCA_024699735.1. Classification (NCBI taxonomy): domain Eukaryota; kingdom Viridiplantae; phylum Streptophyta; class Magnoliopsida; order Alismatales; family Posidoniaceae; genus Posidonia; species Posidonia australis. The sequence continues at coordinate 1,860 of JAMKQA010051879.1, forward strand.
ATTTCCTCTTTGAGCTTTAGGAGCCATTATGGTTGCCATCTTTTGAATTTTTGCTTCACTAGTATTGCCTTTGGCTTGAGTGGCACCACAACCTTGACATCTAGCCTAGTCATGTCATCAAAGATCTAGTCAAAGACATCTACACATTCCTTTAGAAATGTAATAAATTTTGCTCTTGCCTTGTAGCTCAAACCAAACCAAGCACCATAAGCCCAAACATAAACCTAAACTCAAACTAAACTAAAACCAGGACCAAACATAAACCTAAAAAAACAAATTAAACTAAAACCAAAATCAAACCTATGCGTAAACCCAAAAAAAATAAAATAAACTAAAACCAAAATCAAACCTAAACCTAAAAAATAAAATAACCCAAAAACAAAACCAAACCAAAATCAAACCTAAAAGAATAAATAAAAATAAAACAAAACCAAACCTAAAAATAAAAAATAAATAAGCACAAACCCAAAAAACAATAAACCAAAATAAGCCCAAACTAAACCATAAGCCCATGCAAAGCCAACTCATCCTCACCATCCATTCAAGAGCCCTACATCCAACATCCCTCATGCAACCTTGTGCCCTATATAAGCCTACCCCACATAAGAAGAAGTAGGTTGGGGGAAAAAGAGGAGAGTTTTGGAGAAGAGAGGATTCATGTAGAGAGAAAAGAGGAAGAGAAAAGGAGAGAGAGAAAGAAAAAGAGAGAAATACCCATAAAACCTTGGCCTCCACATGAAAGAGAGGAAGAGAGAGACATCCATCGTAGTCTAAGCCCTCCTCCACGTCCCATAGTCACTGTCGCCGCTAGAGGACGTCAAAAATCATCCACCACATAGGTATAACCTCTTATTCTCGTGGGACTTGTTTATATGCTTATTATTTTCATGTTTTCAACACATATCAGTATGTGTCAAGGGTTTTCACGCTGTTTTATCTCAGTTCAATGAGTTATACATGTTTTTCGACGATAGGTCGTCGTCTAGGCGAGGCCACTGGCCCTTGAGCATGAACGGTGATCCTTCTCCTTCATTTTGCATGCACCTTATCTCCCTCCATGCTTGTAGTCCACACAAACCCGACGTCACATCCATGCAATCCCTAAAACCCTAGACCCATGCAAGAGAGAGAGAGGTAGCCCATCAACCCAACACTGGCCATGCCCTCCACGTCTTCGGCGTTCCATGGCCTCCCTAGTCTCAGCCATGCCTTGTTTAAGCCCATACAGCCGTCCACGTCACCCCATAAACCAGAGGCCACGCCAAAACCATAGACCCATATGAGAGAGAAAGAACAAAGAGAGAGAGAGAAAGAGGAAAAGAGAAAGAGAGAGAGAAACCAAACCACTACTGAAAGTCCTAGACCCATGCACATAGGAGAGAGGGAGGGAGCAAAATAACAGGTCTTGTAACCCTAGAATAGCCTCTACATGCGAGAGGAGGAAGACGACCTCTCGTCACTCTAATGGGAGGCGACTGATCTAGTCGCCAGGCCTTTAGGCGACGAGTCTAGGCACCAATTAGGAAGGCGATGGATGATTTTCAGTACATTTTTTCCTTTAGGCTTAGGATTTTAATGTTTGTGTTGTTTTTTATCACCCATATAGCAATTTGAATAAATAAAAATGATAATATTCCTATCCACTATCATTTTGGCTTTTTACTGATTTCCAGGGCTATTTTCTGTCCACCGATAGGGTGGAAACTATCTGCTTGATAGAAAGGGTATAGTTCTTTAGGATTCTTTATTTGGTTTGACCGACTGAGTAAAGCGAACCTAGGCCAATGCAAGTCGCCTACCCATACTCTGTTCCGGTTGTGATTATCAGGTCAGGGAACCTAAGGTGTCCTAGGGGTTTGTTTCAGGCTTCACCATTCTCCCTAAGTTTGTAACAAAATGTCACGCCCCTAGTTTCCATAATAATTTTAAATAATTTAAATTACAGGAAATTAAAAGCTAAAGAGAAATATAATCTACTAGGAACCTGTGTGTGTGGCTACGAGACCCTAGACGATATGCACTATGCTAAAACCCATCTGCAGGTTTGCATTTGTAACCCAAAACCACGAAGAAAACATGAGTGATAAAAGTCACCCAACACGCACCCCATGAAAATGATGGAAAACAAAACTATAATTAATTTTCCTTAAAAATCATTTCGTAAATCATTTTCTCCCAAAACTACCAAAACTGACCAACCAGGCCCAATTGTCTGAAAACGATAGCAAACGTGGCCCACATTGGCCAAAACAACAAATAGGGCTCTATTAGCCCGAAACCACAAACGAGGGCCTCAATGGCCAAAACTACACACGGTGAGTTGAAAAGCCCGGTACTAGGCAACCAGCTCTGGCCATAAGCAGCCACCAAGGTGCACTACACTACCACGATGAAGCCACCCTGTGCAGGGGTGATCACTGTCCCGCGATTCTCCCCACTAGAAGAACCCTCATAAAGCCAACCTCTCTCTGGGAAGGATCCTGTCTCTCAGGACACCACCAGCTATAGGGCACGTGTCCCACCTGCACTAGCCACCACAGGGTACACCTCTTTACAGCGTCATCCACATGGTGCTCAGGAGGGAGTGTCATACCTTTACACCCAAGCCTCAGTGCTCACAGCGATAGTAGGAGTATAATACCTCCCCGTCATGCCACAAGACACCTCAACTCACAGACCACAACCCTAGACTCAAGACGACAATTCGGGAGTCTCATACCTCCAAGACCTGACGACCCTCAATCTCAAGTATCTTGACCCCCAACCTCAACTAGGGAAACATGCCAAAACACCTGAGAATGTCGTCACATTTCCTGGTCCCAACGACACAGTCCCACGGTGTCTTGGCCTGCACACAAAAAACCAGAGAAACCATTTTCCAAAATGGGCCAACCATCTATTTTGAAAACCATTTTTCAAAACCATTTTATATATTTGGAAACTCTTTCAAAACCTCGACATAATGGCACATCAGGTGTCCCACGAGACCATTACTGATGGCCCACGATCCCATCTCAAATGGGCAAAACAAACCAATCCAGAAAGCCACTACATTCAAATGCATTTATCCAAAAATCCAAGAAAATACTTCAAAAATGCCGTGCCAGACACGCACATGTGAACCACACGTTTGGCTCACGCCCTAGGTATTTTCATCTGAACACAAATAGAACCTAGACCAGGGGCATGAACCACTACTGGACTTAAGCATGTGGCCCACGAAATCGGCTCACGCTCCCAGTTTTCTATCAGAATTCAGACAGCCTGCAGTAGGGGACCTAAAAATTGCTCAAAGTGGGAACAAGGATGAACCCACCAAACAATCACCAAAAATTCCAAATAAAACATATGGGGTAGACCCTCGAGTCTACTCCGAATCCCAATAAACAAAATTGAAATCCATTCATCACACAGCAAGATATAAATTCGCAAGCACAGAAGAGTCAAAAGGACCCAAACCACAACAACCACCATAAATACCACAATAAATTCCCAAAATTTCCGAAAAATTAAATTTAGCCTAGATTACATGCATCCTAGACAATTCTACCATTTTACATGATTTCTACTCATTAGATTGGAGGTACGTACCTGAAATGAGCTCCGACGACCCAATGTGCCCTCCAACTAGCCACTGACCACCACTGATGACCACGAACTCCATGGGAGCCTTCTTGACCTCTGGAGCACCCGCCACGCCGATGTTGAGCCCCATGGAGCCTCCGACTCTCTCATTGTCTCTCTGTGTCTTCTACGCATGAAATAGGGGGAAGAATGGGTGAGACGGGTGGAAAAAGAAGGGGGTGGGGGAAGGAGAGGGGTGAGGAGGAAGGGAAGGAGAGGTGGGGGTGGAAGGGTGTGTGCCCGAGGAGGAGGAGAAGAAAGAAGAAGAAGATGGACGACGAGCGATAGAGGAGCGCGGTGCGAGCGGCTTATAAGCCATGCTCACATAGTAGCTGGACGCGTGCTCACCTACGTGTCTCCAGCCACCGGCACTCCGCACGAGCTCACCGACCTCACCCACTGACTCCAAGCACACGCTAGCCACCGGTCGCATCAATTGGCCCAACCACTAGCCACAACAACCGACCCATAACACGGGCCCCACACGGACCTACACACGGGCTCACAAGCACAGTGCCACAATAGAACAGTGCCAACCATGCACAGGAACATACAACCAAAAGCCGACCCATGAGGCCCTAGTCCAAAATCACAAAATCACACAAACGGACCTCGAAACAGTAACACTCATCCACGAATAAATTCATTATAATGTAAATAATTATAAAATGAATTTACAGGTGTTACATCCTGTGACCATGTCGACCCGAGGAAGTCCCGACGCGGTGCCTCGCTAGAGGGAAGGAGATCACAGCCATGCCAAGATGGCGAAGGCGCAAGGAAAGATAAAAGAAAAAGAAAAGGAGTTGCCACCTAGTCTTTTAAGGGAAAGACGAGGAAAACCACAAAAAGATGAATGCCTCAGGTGCAGATGTGAAGGCTAGATGTCTGCTAATCAGATGATGGGTAAGGATTCCTATTACGCACAAGGAAGGTGTTAGGCACTCTCGTACGCCCGAGAAACTCGGTCTTTCTAGTCTAATTGCTTGCTAAAGGCTAGATGGATGTTTGCTGAACCTGGATCATGCTCTAACCATGCTAATATGTATGCCATGACAAGACTGGATGGATGTGCAAAACAGTGTGAGAAAACTGCGAAGAAATCCACATGAATTAACAAAATCACAAAAAATCACATGAAATGACGAGGTTTTGTTAAAGAACGCTTCTGAAAAACATAATGATATCAAAAAGATGACAAGCCAAGTCAACCTGAGTTCTCGGAATCATGAAAAAGTCGTGAAAATCAAAAAGGGGAAAAATAATCCATGGTAGAGACAAATGTCGGCCTTCAGGCCTGTTAGTGTACGCCCTTGGGCAATGAAACCTAAATCAAATCAAAAATCTTAAATGTAGGATTAAAGCCAATCATATCGGATATCGGATAAGAAACTCTAAAGAAAAAGTGAATCGGAATCATGGAGAAAGTCATGAAAATCAAAAAGGGGAAAATAATCCGTAGTAGGGACAATGTCGGCCTTCAGGCCTGTTAATGTACGCCCTCGGGCGATGAAATCCAAATCAAATCAAAAATCTGAAATGTAGGATTAAGACAAGTCAAATCGGATATTGGATAAGAAATTCTGAAGACAAAGTGAAGAAAGAAACCCACGAAGGAAAGGCATGAGATGCCAGCTCGCTAAATAAGGATACAAATGTGAGAAGAAAGGATACGAAATGCATGGATAAGTGCCTAAATATGCAAAAACTCTAAAGAATAACTTAGACATGGACTATGCCAGATTGAGTGCAAAGATTGAGATGCATGCTCATGAATTGGAGGCATAGGGGCAATTTGGTCATTTCTCTGGCCAAATATGATAATTACTAGCATGGGAGTGATGCATGGTTTAAAATGTGTCAAAATGTGTGCCAAATGTCTAGAAGATGTTATTTGCAAGAAACATGGAGGAGAAAATCAACAAAATGATGTAAACACAATAAAGGACAAACATAGGGGCCAAAATGCAAAATTCACAGAAAGGAATGAGAAACTGGATGAAAAACACTTTCATGACCCCTATTCTATCATGCAAATGATGGGTCCAATATCAATGTGGCACAAGAATGTAAAAGTTGCATTTGGATAATTTCCTGAAAGTTCAAAGTCTAAAGTGCAAAATTCACATATAAGTGCAAATATGACCAAAATGTAAGGCTAAACATCAAATCTTAGTGAAAACATGATTTTTAAATGGAATCAATGATTAAATGCAAAACATGAAATGCAATGAGTGAAAAATGCCCCAAAACATGCAAGAAAACATTTTAAACCCTAAATGATGGATTTGGAATTAATCTAAGGGTCAAAATGTAAATTTTATGTTCAGAAATGATTTGATGTGAATCCTGGGACTTTTATGCAAAATTTCTGGACCTGAATGTGATAAAATGAGGCTTTTATGTTGGTAAATGCAATTATGATGTTTCCTGGGGTTTAGGATGCAAAATGCACAAAGGAAACTCATTTTTTAAAGTTGTGGGACTTAATGCAAAAGTCCAGGACCAAACAGTAAAGAAAACTCCATTTTACTGCAAATTTCACAGAGAAAACATCATTTTTAAAAGATTCAGGGGCTAAATGCAAATATTCAGGACTTAAATGTGATAAAAAGTCAATTTTAATGATTATCAGTGTGATTTTTAAAATATTCAGGGGCCAGAATGTAAATTTCATTGAGAAAACTTATTTTAGAAAGATTCAGGGGTTAAATGTAAATGTCCTGGACCTAAATGTAAAGAAACTAAGTTCTAGGGACGCAGATGTGATAAAATCAAGCATTAATATGTTAAGAATTAAAAGATGAACTATGCAGGGGGCCATATGCAAAATTTACAGAGAAAATAAAAGAAATAAAAAGTATTTTAAAACTACAGGGATTAAAGTGAAAATGTCTGGACCAATATGCAATAAAAAGGACCTAAACGTAATAAAATAAGGACTTAAAAGTAATAATCAAAAACTAAAGAAATTGGGCCTAAAAAGACCCATTCGAAGATCAACGGAGGATCGTCGGCGTTCCGCCGCCGGCGATCTCTCTGGCGAGCTCTTGGAGGCGGTCCAGCTGTCGGAGGGGTGCATGCCAGGCTAGGGGAGCACCACGGAGGGATGGTGAGGCTCTCGGAGGCATCTTGGAGGCCTGAGGAGGTTCGGAGGCCTCCTCCCACCTTCTCTGGCGATGGGGACGGTGGAGGCGGTTGGGTCGCCGCGGAAGCTCTGGCGATGGCAGAGCAGCGCGGAGGGCTTCGGGACGACGTGGGGAAGCTTTCAAAGTCCTTGGATCGATGCGGGAGCGTTCAGATCGTGCAGACGTGCTTTCGACGACGTGTGGCTGTCAGTGGTGACGACGCCGATGGCATAGGCTGGCGTCTTTCTCTGTAAAAGGGGGGCACCGAGGAGGAGGAGAGGAGAGAAGAGAGAGGAGAAGAGGAAGGAAGGAGCCCTGGGGGTCTCCCTCCTCCGCAGGGGCAGTGGGTTCGCCCGGCGAACCCATCGCCGAAGATGGGGGTGGCAGCGTACAGAGGCGCCACCCCACAGCGACTGATTCAGGGAAACTAGAGAAAACTACGGGACATGCGATGAATTGAAGAAGAAGGGAAGAAAAGGTACCTGAGTGGCTGTTCCCACGGACTCCGACGGTAGGTCGACGACAAGGTGCTCTGGTGGCTCTGGTTTGCCCACTGACGGTGGCTGGCTTTGGAAAAATAGGATTGGATGCTCCTAGAGGTTGATGGTAGAAGGTGAAGGGCACTGAATTGCTTGAGAGGAGGCTGCAAGTCTCAAACGTTTTTTTTTAGTCATCGACGGTAGGTGCTTTTATACTCCGACGAGGCTTTTCTCTGTCGTGGATCCTCCTCCCTTCAGCGAATGAACGCCGTTGGATCGGGCGTGAGCTGGAGGAGGTTGTCCAAAGATCACAGAGGCTGAGATCTGTTTCGGATTCCTCAGGATTGCTCGTCGAAGTTCTCGTCGAAAAAATAGGGTCATCGGAATTATTTTTGACTTTTCTAAAGTTTTGAATTCAATAGTGTTGGGCTTAATGGGCTTAGGGTTTTGGGTTTTTATTTTGGGATTTATAGGATTTTTTAGGGTTTTTATTTTAGGTTTCTAATTGGACTTTGTGGGTTTAATTTTGGGCTTTTATTTATGTTAAATTCATGATTAAGGTTTAATTAATTTGTTTTAAATTGGGTTTTAATTATTTTGGGTTTTTTTTGTTTTATTTTTGTTTTGGAATTTTTATGGATTTAGGGTTTTGCTTTCTAGGTTTTTAATTTGGAATTTGGGTTTAATTAGGGTTTATGGTTTTAATTTAGGGTTTTTGTGTTTAAATTAGGTTTTATGTTTTAATTAGGGTTTTTGGATCGATTTAGGATTTTAATAGGTTTTACCTAGGCACCAACTGTCTGCCGAGCTTGCTGCATCAGCCTGCAACTCACTAGATCCTCCAGCATGGTCCACTCCTTGACCATTAGGCTCGCTAACATGTGCGTACGCCGACTCAAGGCATCGGTGACCACGTTGGCCTTGCTAGGGTGGTAAGACAAGCTGAAATCATAGTCCTTCAAATACTCAACCCAACGACGTTGCCTCAAGTTGAGGTCCCCCTACGTGAAGATATACTTTAAGCTCTAGTGATCGGTGAAGACCTCGAACTGCTCTCCATACAAATAGTGTCGCCAAAGCTTGAGAGCGAACACTACGGCAGCCATCTCCAAATCGTGGGTCGAGTAGTTCTTCTCATGATCCTTCAGCTAGCGCGAAGCAGATGCGATGACATTGCCGTGCTACATCAAAACACACCCCAACCCAACACCACTGGCGTCACTATACACAGTAAAGCCACCACTTCTAGAAGGCAAAGTTAACACAGGGGCAGAAACCAGATGAAATTTTAGCTCTTCAAAACTCGTCTCACAATTCTAGTCCCAGCAAAACAAAACCCTCTTCCTGGTTAACTCTATCAAAGGCACGGCTATGAGGGAGAAATCCTGGATGAACCTCCTATAATTGCCCTCCAGATCCAAGAAACTCCTGATCTCCGTCACAGTTTTGGGTCGCTCCCAACAGCTCACTGCCTCAATCTTGGCTGGATCCACTTTGATGCCTTCTCTAGAAATCAAATGGCCAAGGAACATGACTTCACTCAACCAGAACTCACACTTGGAGAATTTAGCATATAGTTGATGATGCCTCAGAGTATCCATAACTTTCCTCAAATGCAAGACGTGAGTCTCAACATCAAGGGAGTAGACCAACACGTCATCAACAAAAATCACAACGAACTGGTCCAGAAAAGGGCTGAAAATCCTATTCATCAAATCCATAAACGTAGCCAGTGCATTAGTCAGAATGAATGGCATGACCGTGAACTCGTAATGCTCGTACAATGTCCAGAAAGCAGTCTTCTGAATGTATAAGTCTTGTATCCTCAACTGGTGATACCCTAATCTCAGATCAATTTTCGAGAACATGGATGCTGACTGCAACTGGTTGAACAAGTCATCAATGCAAGGCAAGGGATACTTATTCTTCACCGTGATCTGGTTCAGCATCCAGTAATCTATACACAACCAGAGCAAACCATCCTTCTTATGGACGAACAAGACAGGCACTCCCCACGGAGACACACTCGACCTGATAAACCCCTTGTCCAGTAACTCCTACAAATGAGTCTTGAGTTCTCGCAACTTCGCTGGCGCTATGCGATAGGGAGGCTTTGACATAGCACTAGAACCGGGGATCAGATCGATCGAGAACTCTACTCCCCTGTGAGGTGGCATACTAGGCAAATCGTCAGGGAAAACGTCAGGTTATTCACACACCACAGTGATGTTGTAAATACCCAACTCAGGAGAAGTGGAGTTAACTATACTAGCTAGATACCCCACGCAACCCCTAACAAAAGACTTATAAGCCTTCATAGCCAAAATGACAAGCTTAGGCTCACCCTGACACCCACCAAGCACAAAGAAAGACTCATCCTCAGGAGACCCAAAATAAACTCTCCTCCGAGCATAGTCATTCAAAGTAGACTGTTGCACCAACCAATCCATGCTGAGTATCACATCGTACTCCTGCATGTTTATCACGATCAGGCTAGCATCGAACTCTTTGTTGTTCAGCGTCAAGTCGACAAACCGTAGATACCTCCATGCTAAACTATGCTCCCCCAACAGCGTTACTACGCTGAAATGAAAGGTCAATCTAACCAGTTTCTCCCCCAACTTCGTCGTGAAAGACTCAAAAATGGTAAACACCCGTCCCCTAGTCGGTTGTTGCGGCGTGCTTCCTACCTTCTTAGGCGGTTTTGGATAGGATCTCTAAACATGTCCCGTCTTTCCATAGTTGTAGCACATCATTGGAGCTAGGGTTGCCGAGAATGAGGACAAAATGTTGCAATATGGCCCACCTAACCATAGTTGAAGTACTGGTTCCCACCGGGAGCACTGGACCCTGTCTAACTGAGGCTAGCTCCACTACTCCTAGCAAAACTCTGCTGGCCCACAAAGGAAACACTGGACCTTGCCTTCCGCTTCTTCTCAGGGCTACCTCAACTACCAGCACTTGGAGGACAAAAGAAAGAGAACTGGAAGGTAAAAGAAGACTTACCCTTCCCTTTGGGACGACTCTCCATATACTTTTGATGCTTAACCTTGAAGCGATAAGCCATCCCAACCATGTCCTCCACAGTTTGGCATCGACAACCCATCACCTTCACTTGTAGCCCTGGATTCAAGCCGTCCAAAAACCTCTGCGCCCGCTCCTCCTTGAACCCATAAGCAGGGGTAAAACGTTCCAGTCAATCGAATTCAGTCTAGTACTCGAGCACCGACATTGTACCCTACTATAGACTCCGAAAATCTCGACGAAGTTGCTCTTTCACATGAGCGGGGAAATACTTGTCATAGAAAGCCGCCTTGGAATCATTCCACTAGATGCTAACAGTGACTGAGTCTGGGAACTTTAGCCCCCTCACAGACTTCCACCACTTATCTACCTTACCATCCAACAGATAAGTCGCCAGCTGCACCCAATGCTCCTCTGGGCATGCCATGCTCTCCAACATCTTCACCACCTCTTCCAGCTAGGCCTCGCTCTCCTTACACTGACCTTGCCCTTGAACGACGGTAGACGAAGCTTTGTGAACTGGTTCAGCCACGGGTCACTCAACGGCTCACTGGCACTACTCTTGCCAAAAGCATGGGAGATCCCATGTGCCAAGCTCCACAATTCAGCACAAACGGCCTTTCATCTACCCACGTCCTCTCGAGGCTTGGATTCCTCAATAGGAGCCTTGCCCTTACAACCACGAGAAGGCATCCTGCAAGGAGAAAGGCAAAACACTTGTACCATAGACAAACCAATAACCAGAAAACCATGGAGAGAACCAGGTGTAGACTCTACCATGCATGCAAAACCTATGAAGTCTCTAGACCAGACACCCTAGGCTAGTACAACCCAGTGAACCTTGAATTCTGATACCAAATCTATCACGCCTCCAATTCCCATAGTAATTTAAAACAATTTAAATTACAAGAAATTAAAAGCTAAACAGAAATATCATCTACTAGGAATCTGTGTGTGGGCTACGAAACCCTGGTCTATATGTACTATGCTAAAACCCATCTTCATGTTTGCAACCCAAAACCACGAAGAAAATGTGAGTAAGAAAAGTCACCCTGCATGCACTCTACGAAAATGATGGAAAAAAAAACTATAATTAATTTTCCTTAAAAATCAATTAGCAAATCATTTTCTCCTAAAACCACCAAAACTCACCAACCAGGCCTAACAGCCTGAAACCACAAACGAGGCCCTCAATGGTCAAAACCACACATAGTAAGTAGGGAAGTCCGGTGCCAAGCAACAAACTCTGGCCACAAGTAGCCACCAAGGTGCACTGCATTGCCACGGTGAAGCCACCCTGTGCAAGGGCGATCACTGTTTCGTGATTCTCTCCACCTGGAGAACCCTCAGAAAGCCAATCCCTCTCTGGGAAGGCATGCCTGTCTCTCAGTATGTTACTAGCTATGGGACACGTGTCCCACCCACACTGGCCACCACAAGGTACGTCTCATCACGACATCCTCCACATGGTGCTCAGGAGGGAGTGTCATAACCCACACCTGAGCCTCAATGCTCACAGCGACAGTAAGAGTATCATACCTCTCCGTCATGCCACAAGACACCTCAACTCATGGACCACAACCCTAGCCTCGAGACGACAGTCAGGAAGTCTCATACCTCTAAGACACGATGACCCTCAGCCTTAGGTATCTCAGCCCTCGACCTCAACCAGGGAGACGTGCCTGACCACCTGAGAATGTCGTCACATTCCCTAGTCCCGACGACATGGTTCCACGATGTCTCGGTCCGCACACAAAAAACTAGAAAAACTATTTTTCCAAAATGGGTCAACCATCTCTTTTGAAAACCAATTTTCAAAACCATTTTATATCTTTGGAAACTCTTTCAAAACCTCGACAAAATGGCACATCAAGTGTCCCACGAGACTACCACTGATGGCCCACGATGCCATCTCAAATGGGCAAAACAAATCAATCCAGAAAGCCACGACATTCAAATGCATTTTTCCAAAAATCCAGGAAAATACTTCAAAAATGCCCTACTAGACACGCGCATATGGACCGTGTGTCTGGTCCGTGCCCTAGGAATTTTTGTCTAAACGTAAACAAAACCTGGACTAGGGGCTAGAACCGTTGCTGGATTCGCACATGTGGCTCGTGCAATCGGCCTGTGCCCCTACTTTTCTATCATAATTCTGACAGCTTGTAGTAGGGGACCCAAAAATTGCCCGAAGTGGGAACCATGGGCGGACCCAGCAAACAATCCCCAAAAATTCTGAATAAAACATATGTGGTAGACGCTCTAGTCTACTCCAAATCTCAACAAACAAAACCAAAATCCATTCATCACATAGCAAGATATAAATTCGCAAGCACGGAGGGATCAAAAGGACCCAAACTACAACAGCCACCATAAATATCCATAAATACCACAATAAATTTTCAAAAATTCCGAAACATTAAATTTAGCCTAGATTACATGCATCCTAGGCAATTCCACAATTTTACATGATTTCTACTCATTGGATTGGAGGTATGTACCTAACATGAGCTCCGGCGACCACCGAGCACCACCAGCGACCACAACCTCCATGG
>JAMKQA010051880.1:0-18440 GCA_024699735.1 Posidonia australis
CCTAGTTGGTGCGCCAACTCAGCTCACATAATTCTGGACTCTGGCTTGCTAATAGGTTTGGGGCTTGGTTTAAAGGCTGATCACATCCAAAGCAACATGCGGATACTCATCTCCGGGTTACCTCAAAATCGGGGTGTCTACAACCGCAATCAAAAAAGTCTACTTATCCCTTGTCTGGGCTACACAACGTCTGAAGCATTACATGATGGCATATCTAGTTCTATTGCTGTACCGACATGATCCTATGAAATACCTGTTTCAGAAGCCCGCACTGGTGGGTAGATGCGTCAAGTGGCAGGTGCTTTTATCTCAGTTTGATATCACTTTTGTCACTCAAAAATATATGAAGGGGCAAGCCATGGCAGATCACTTAGCAGATTTACCATTGTCTGAGTATCAACCCCTGCAGACTCAGTTCCCTGATGAGGATATACTATTTTCCATGGAAGAGGATGAGTCAGTAGACCTTCGAGACAAAGAGCGGTGGCATCTCTACTTCGATGGCGTAGTTAACAGGAAAGGTATGGGCATCGGTGCAGTACTGAAGACCCCACAAGGCCAGATGATCCCACTTGCTCGAAAGTTAACCTTTGTATGCGTCAATAATGTGGTAGAGTACGAGGCATGTATTCTTGGCTTGCGGGCTGTATTAGAACATGGTGTGCGGAAACTACATGTTCATGGTGATGCTATGTTGGTCATTTCATAGGTTAATGGTAACTGGAGAACAAATGACTTGAAACTAGTGCCATACCATAACCATCTCCTAAAGCTAATGACCGAATTTGAGGAAATACATTTTTTCTTCATGAATAGGGCCAAGAATGCCTACGCAGATGCATTAGCCACTCTCGCGTCCTGGTTGTCCATACCAAAGGATGACACGGTGAAAGTGTCGGTGACCTACACAGACCAGCCAGCACACTTCATGAGCATAGAAGAAGTAGATTCCACAGCAGAGCTCCCATGGTATAATGACATTAAAGTCTACTTGGAAGCCGGGGTTCACCATCTAAATGCATCAACAGCAGATAGAAAGACTATGGTCCGACTGGCTTCAAGATATGTGCTTGGAGAAGGTCACTTGTACAGGAGGTTTTACAATCAAGTGCTTCTACGCTGTCTGGATAAAAAGGAGGCCGATACAGTAACGCTACAAGTGCACGCTGAGACATGCGGACCACACATGAATGGGGTGTTACTAGCCAAGAAAATAATTTTACAAGGTTATTTCTAGTCAACCTTGGAGACAGACTGCTGTCAGTTTGTGTGAAGATGTCACAATTGTCAAGTTCATGACAACTTCATTCATGCATCCCCATAGTAGCTCCACAACATGTCGTCGCCCTAGCCTTTTTCAACATGGGGAATAGACGTTATTAGAACTATCCACCTAGCAGCTTCTAATGGACATCAATACATCCTAGTAGCTATTGATTACTTTACTAAATAGGTGGAGGCGGCTTCTTAGAAGACAGTGACAGCCTCTATGACTGAAAAGTTCATCAGAAACAACATCATTACCAGATATCTGGTCCCACATTCCGTTATTTTTGATAATGGGGCAAATTTCACAGCCAAAATGGTCGAAGATTTCCTATAGGAATTCCATATCAGACATCACCAGTCCTCCACCTACCTCCTCAAATGAATGGGGTTGTGGAATCCACCAATAGGAATCTAATTAAGATTCTTAAAAAGATGGCAGAAACACATAAGGACTGGCATGACAGGCTCCCATATGCATTGTGGGCTTACAGAGCATCAGTCCAGACTTCAACTAGAGCCACTCCATATTCTCTAGTGTATGGTATGGAAGCAGTCCTACCTATAGAGGTGGAGATACCATCGCTTAGAGTCCTGAAAGAAGCAGAGTTGGAGGAGGCAGAGTGGATTGAGGACCGCCTTGTTCGACTAAACTTAATAGATGAGCATCGATTGCAAGCTATGCATCATGTGCAATGCTATCAGAAACGCATGGCCAAAGCTTATCAAAAGAAGGTTCGACCTAGAGCCTTCTTGCCAGGGGACATGGTCTTGCTAGTTATACATCTCCCTGATGAACGTGGCAAGTTCAGACCCAACTGGCATAGACCATTCGTAGTCAAATAGGTCTTCTCTGGAGGAGCAGTAATCTTGGAAGACATGGATCACGTTGAATAGTCGGAGCCAGTTAATTCATGCTACGTGAAGAAGTACTATTAGTGATCATAAACCATGTGTCCTCACTCTACGACACTGTCATCTTTCTCCATGCATGCATGAATTCATTTTACCATTGTTTTTCTGCATCCATGTAGCCTTGCATCTTAGCACATACTAACTCTCATTCAGCATATGCATCTATAGGCAGGTTATTGTCATCATCATCACATGCATGGATCTTAGTTCAGTGATGACAAGCGGAATAAGCTTGCCAATGTTGGGATGCGTAGCACTTCCTCATGTAGATACTATTCAGGTAGCCTAGGGAGTGAGGGAGCCACCTTTCATCGTGAATTGGGCGAAGTTCCAAGCCGCTCAGGGAACACACACCTCCTAGAGGGAGATAAAATGTTAGGGGCAAGAATGAGAGTGTAAGAAATAAAATGAAAAACATATATTTGTGAAATGACATAAAATAATTAGAAGACAGAAGTCGTAGATAGAAGTCGGCCCTAAAGAGAGACGCGTGACGGGTAGTGCTATCCCTACAACTTATCTTGAAGAGGAGTCGGAGTGAATACCTAGAAAGCATGTTCCAAAAGGGCCTAGCCAATCCTTTAAACAGCAGTAGCTCCCCACCATGGACCAAGTACCTATTACCTCCAAGCCAGGGATAGGGTGAACCCACATGCCCATGAGGGAGAAAAAAAAGATAAAGGGAAAAAAATAAAAAGTAGGGATAAGGTCCCGTGGGGTTTGGAATGGAGCCCAGAACACAATATTGCATTTCTAGAGAGCCAACTAAAAAACTAGGGGCTTGGATAGAGTCTCGTGAGGATTAGAGCTTCCTTTCCCTTGTATACATGGTGATAAGCATTCCAATGCTGAGGGCACTAATAAGATCCCTAAAGTCATTCAGCATGCATGCATCCTTCTTATGAACATCATTCTAAAAAATGTCGCAGAGTCAAATCTAGTTCTTTTAGCTGGGACATGTTAGTAGTTTTTAGCCTAAAAGGATCAGGAGGACATCGTCTAAACTAGGGGCATGCAAGCTGCTTATATTGGTTAGGGCCACTTATGTCAAACCAGGGGCATGTCAACTGTCCTATGGTTAGACACATTGAGCCAGTACTCGACCAGGGGCATGTAAGCTGCACCTATTGGTCAGGGGCATGTCAGCTGTCCTATGGTTAGACATACTGAGCCAGTACTTGACCAGGGGCATGTAAGCTGCTTTTATTGGTCAGGGCCATTCTTGTCAAACCAGGGGCATGTTAGCTGTCCTATGGTCAAACACATTGAGCTAGTACTCGACCAAGGGCATGTCAACTCCTCTACAAGTTGAGGACCCCCGTAACCTAACCAGGGGGCATACCAGATACTTCGTTCGGCTCCTTAAACACCTTATGTTTGCTCAATCATCTAACAATCCCGATCATCAGGGTTTGATGGCTGTCTCTCATTATTTTGGCACTTGGTCAAGACTGGTTGGTAACCAAGATATCTTGACGGGGCTATGCGCAAGATGTAGTCTATTCAATAGCTCGCTGTTTAGTCGATTCCTGGTTGTAACATTCAGCTTTGGGCTAATCTTTCTGGTTTTCAACACCACTTGTGTTGCACTCTTTCTGTTTGCAATGGACTTTACAAAATGTTGCTGAATGAAACAAAGTTGAAGCCTATTTCTAAACCAATGTTTTAAGATTGTTCTGTAGGATCTCTTCTTCCCTTTCTAGTGTAGCTTGAATCAGGAGAAGCTGAAACCTCTTATTGGTCATGGGTTTCTCCATGATGGTCGTGCCCATGCACTGCTCAGATGTTCTCCAAGCATGGATTGGGAAATTAACAGTCGGTGATCGCGACAAGCTGCGAACTGGGGGTATCTCCTCAAAGTTTCTGGATATTGCAAATGTGGAGGTCTCCTGTTACTTTTTGTGTCCAGCTGCCCGATTCTGGAAGCCAGCCCATCCTGTATTCTACTTCGGAAGAATCAAATTGACTCCTACTTTGGAGGAGGTCCATCAAGTGTGCTGTCTGTAGAAGTTCCTTCCCTTTTCCTTGTAAGTGGAGGGCGGGGTGTCTTTGTCAACCCTGAGCATTGATCTCTGTTCCATTCGTCCTCCGACCTTGCTCAGGGAGGGGAATCTGTAGACACCCCATATGCTTGCAATTGGACCCTAAACCTAGAACTAGTCTAAAACCCTAGACCTAACCCTAAATCCACAACCCTAGGCTAACCTAAACCCTAGTCTAAAACCTTAGGATTAGTAAACCCTAGCCTAAAACCCTAAACCTAATCCTAAACCCTAATCCAAACCTAACCACTTTTTACTCCATCATAACAACCCTAACGACTTCCCACTCCACCATAACAACCCTAACTACTTTCCACTCTACCATAACAACCTCTAACTAACCATAACAGCCCATAACAAACTGCTTAGCCATTGCAAGCCTATAAATATCCCTCCCATTTGCAAGAGTAAAGGGGGGAAAAAGGAGAGAAAAAACTTGGAAAATTTGAGAGGAGAGCAACTAGAGAGATTTCTTCCAACCAGAGCAACCAAAGGAGTCTCAGAAAGAAGAAAAAAAAATCAAGGTTCAGGCCAATTTTGGTGAGCTCCAGCGGTCTCCGGTCACCTCCTCAACCGCCAGCTCAGGTAACCCTCGATTCCTATCCAATTCCTTTTAATTTTAGTCCCTTAGGACCTCCTCTACCTTCCCCAATTGATTCTAGTAGGGCCAGGTAGCTACCTTGGCCAGAATCAGTGGATATTTGGGTCATCGGACCCAATTCTCCGACAAAGGAGGTGGGGGCACGAATCCAGTGTGTGATTCGTGCCATGGTGAGTGTGGTTCGATTTGGATAGATCTTCCCTTGCTTCACCACCCCTCTGGATGCCGCGACATCCACTCTGAAAGCTTCCAGGAGAAGCTCATCGGACACGCCCTCACCGTCGTCGGAGAAGAAGGTGTACAGTAAGTCTCAATCGGGTGCCTCCCGCTTCGTAGCACCTCTTCGAGCATCAGGAAACCTTCCCTTACTCTCCCCCTACACTCTGGAAGCTTCATCACCACGATTCAAGCCCTGAATGACCTCCACAGTTGAGCTCGCTAGAGAGGATCAGATCGACGGCGAGCAAGATCAGGAAGGGAAGGAGCAGTGCCTTTCTTGCCTTTGAGTGGTAGAATCTCTTCCTTTCTGCGCCACCAAGCCTCCGACAACCCAGAATCGTCATTCCAGCACCTCCAGTGGACCTTTCTTCCCCAATGTCGTCACCGGAGTCGCGACGCCAGCAAGGGAGGTGGGAGGAGACCTTCGATCGGTTGGTTGCTGGATCAGAACCGTCAGATCTTCTCCCTTTTCTTCCTTCTTGCTCATCTATCGATCGGATGCCAGATCAGGCATCGGAGGGGCCTAAGATCGTGTCCCAGTCGCCGTCGCCGGTGAGGTGCAGTCGTTGACAGTCGTCGGGCTTTCTTTTAAAAAAACTTATTTTTCTTTTCTTTTCTTGCAACTAGGTCCTTTTATTTTGCTTTCAAGTCCCTACACTTATTTTTTAATCATTTTAATATGTTTTGTTTTGTAAAATTATAGTGTGATCCTTGTACATTTTTGTTAATGTTTTCTAGGTTTTTATTTTTGACATAAAACCCTCTAATTTACTTTTCATTCATTTTAAGTCCATAATTTGCACAGAAAACCCTAGATTTCATTTAACTTGTTCTGATTGAATAATTTTCTAGCACAATTGCAAACATAACCCTACAGATTCAAATTTTGTACCCAAATGTTCTTAGAATTGCATTTAAAACCTTGAACTTCACTGTTTTCACACTAAATGCATGTTTTTAGGGTAAATTTGCAGATCAGTCCCTAAAGTTTCATATTTTCATACATGAGCCCATTACTTTGCACATTTAGCCCTGAATTTCTTTGAAATTGCATTAAAAACATGTTTTGCTGGCAAAATTGCAGATTGGACCCTTGGAATCCTGATTTTTACCAAAAATGCACAGTTTTGCACAGTTAACCCCCAACTTCTTTTAAATTGCACAAAATGTGTTTTCCTAAACATTTTAGTTGATTTGGCCTTGGAATCTCAGTCTTTATTTAGGACATGTGATTTTTGCACAGAGGCCCCTGGAAATTTACATATTTCACACATGCTTTCTTTTTGTACATTTTGCTACCTTTTTTTTCATGCATATATCCTCACGCCTCCTTCCTTGCCACATGCACACATTTCCAACTTATCTCTAACTTGGTTTTCACATTATTTCCCGGATTTCTTCTGATTTTCACGATTTTGATTTGATTTGGATTTCCATCGCCCGATGACGTACATTAACAAGCTTGACAATGCCGACATTGACCCGAATGAGGATTATTTTCTCCTATTTGATTTTCTCGGATTTCTTCAAGTTTCTGCTCGTTTGTGTGATGCTTTCCGAGTATGCCCGATTTTCATGATTTTTCTTATTGCCCAAAGGCATATAGTAAAGTGGCATTTTCAATGCCTACATTGTCCCTCGGATTATTTTCCTTATGATTTCTTTCCTTTTTATTCATTTCTTTGATTTGGCATATTTTCGTAGTCATCTTAGGTATGTGCATTCAGAGTAGACAAGCATACACACAACAGACCATTAGCAAGCAGGAAACCTAGAATGATTGAATTCTTCAGGCGTATGGGGGTGCCTAACCCATTCCCCATGCATAACAAGAATCCTTACCCTTCCTCTGTCCCGCAGATTTGTACACTACATCCATTAAGCATGGAGCATACATGTGTTTTTCTTCGCATTGATTTCTTTATGTTTTTCCCTTTGTGTTTGGTTTTCCTCATCTTTCCATTAAAAGACTAGGTGGCGACTTGTAAGGCCCCGAACCTGGGCACGTTACCTAAATCATAGTATCATAAGCAAAATTACACTAATTACACTAAAATTAAATAGCTGTAACTAAGGCTCACCTCCAGGAAACAATGTACGGCTAGAAGCTTTGACTCCGGCACCGGAACTCGACTGCACACAATCTGCACCTGAAAACTAAACAAGCACGCATGAGTGACATCTAAGTCACCCAATATGTGCCCAAACATACAAACAACAAAAATCCAGCGAAATGTCAAAAACTCAACTTTTAATTTATAAAACTTAGTTTTCTTTTGAAGATCAATTTAAAACGTCCTTTTCCTTTCCTTTGAAATCATTTGGGCATTTGTTCCCATACTGTACTTTCTCAAGATTCACTTTTTCTTTTCTTTTTGAAACATTTGAAAATTTGTTTTCAAAACCACATTCCTTTTCCAAACAAATATTTTTTACTTTCTTTTTACCATTTTCAAAACCTTTCTCATATTTTGAGAAGTTCACATTTCCGACCAGATCCAGCCTAAAACATAATGCCTCACAGGGCTCAAAACCAAAATCACAAACACTGGCTGGGAACTGGTTAAAACACAATCAGTATTTCATTCTAGGATTTTAGGATCATTCATAAGTCCAATCCTAGCAAAACCACATTTCTTTTTATTTCTCAAAATGACATTCTTTTTTTATTCATTTCCACTTGTCTTTACTGATGTTACCTTGATCAGGGGTAACTAGGCACACAAGTAGTAGGCGCTGACATCATTTCCCCTACCTCCCTGCACTGTCGTGGTAAAATTTCTCGTGTGGGATGCCACCACCCCGGCCAATAGGCCTCAATCTCTTTCATATATGCACGAGGATACGTCTTTGTCTGACGTCCCATCGGTGACCCAAACAACTAGGTTCAATGACCCAAGCTCATTCTACACCATTGGAGACCCGAACAACTAGGTTCAATAACCTAGGCTTAGCCTACACCGTCACGAGCTCGGTGACCTGAATAACTAGGTTCAACGACCCAAGCTCAGCCTACACCGTCTCAAACTTGGGAACTACAGTCGTATCTGGCAACTAGTTTCATTGGAGCCTCATATTCCCACCACGTTGTCGACACCAACACCCGTGGTTGCTTAACACATTATTAGTGTTTCATTTTCAAAACTCTTTAAGCTTTCCTTTTCAAAACCATTTCCATTTTCATTCTTTTGGTTGTAGGAATCTGTTTCCATGCAACACGTGACTCTCCACTGGGGTCCCAACTCAATTCATTTAAAATCATGT
Source organism: Posidonia australis (assembly GCA_024699735.1). NCBI lineage: Eukaryota > Viridiplantae > Streptophyta > Magnoliopsida > Alismatales > Posidoniaceae > Posidonia > Posidonia australis. Next base: position 8,308 of record JAMKQA010051880.1, read on the forward strand.
GATGGAAATCACGATTGGGTTTCATGCCCAAAAACCACACACAATCAACCATTTTATTCATTTATAGTGTCTAAAATCCAAAATCACACTCAAATCCACTTATTTGGGTTCTATATTCCTCTATGACATTTTCATGGGAAAACACTATTCACACAAGCTTATTGTCCATTTAAAACCTTTTTCTTCCATTTTATATTTCCATTAACATATCAGGACTAGTGCAAAATTGGCAGACCAAAACCAAGTTCGGTATACCGAAAATCCCTGGTTCAGAATAATTAACATCTTCGGTATACCAAACCCTCCTGATTCGGTATACCGAAACATTCTCGATATACCGAAACTTCCTGTTTCGGTCTACCGAAACCAAAGATCTTGGCTTAATCAGTCAGGATTTCAGTATACCGAATTCGATTTGGCATACAGAATTTCCTACCACCAGGGCATTCCCCTGTTTCAGTCGACGAAATTGCCAGAAGTGGGAGCCTCAATCGGACCTCCCAAACACACATCACAAAATACCAATAAATCATGGGGTGTAGACCCTTGAGTCTACTTCAAAACTCCTTAAACCATTCACGATTTCATTAACTACGCAATCCACACGAAAATTACAAAAGGATGAGACTCAAAATGGCTACTATAGCCTTCATCCCAAAATCTCGTATATCCTTACCAATTTCCATCCTAATCGCATGATATCTATGTTTTTATGCTATTCAACTCATTCACATCAATTCCCCTATTTTTCTATGATTTTACATGCATTTTTCATCATTTTCATGCCTTTAACTCATTTTCAAATAAACACAAAATAGTGGGAAAGGAGGGGCAGCATACCTCTCCGGCGAGCCTCCACCCACTCTAGCAAAGCTTCTTCCAACAGTGGACCACCCAGACAACCACCACCTCCTCTGCGTGCGTCGTTCTTCCTCTCCCTCGTCTCTTGCATCTCAGCCCTTCCTTTTCCACTCGCCTCTACCCCTCTCTTAATCTCCCCTCCTCTTTATCTTCGCCTTCACCAGCATGGTGCTGGCCACCCATCTTGTCAGAGAGGACGGGAAGGCACGGGCCATTGGCTTGTGGTGGCATGGGTTGCGGTAGTGGGCAGAAAGTAGAAGAAAAGGATGAATGCCCTTGGGGGAGAGAAAGAGAGAGAGAGGAAAAGAAGGAAAGAAAAAGAAGAAAAGATAGGCACGCAAATCGAGATGACTGTGCATCCCCAAATCGAACTCCACATTGGTTCCAAATCACACTCAGGTGTACAGTAGGCCAACCAAATCCTCACAATCACAAGAAACAATAGATTATCCATTAATAAATCATTTATACAATATTACAATTAATCACATGGTTTACAATTAAAAAAGGATAATCAGGTCCAGATGTCACACAACTCCTTTTCCATATCATTTTCTTATCTTTCTTTAGTGTTTCCAAGTCTAGTGTCCTTTGGATTCACCATCTTTGCCGTGACCATATTGTGGCTCCTCGTGTGCTTCCATGCACCTTAGAGAGTCGTGCAGGGTTCCACTGCCATGGTCACAGGGCCCAACATGTTTATTGGGTCTTTCAGAATTCTTAGACTTCTCAGACTGGCCTAAGTGGGATTGGACTGGTGTAGTTGAGTCAGAAGATGAGTCCTTAATCCTAACAGTATGATTAGGCATGACAACATGGTTGTTTACCTGTTTTCCAGATCTTAATGCAACAATGGCATTAACCTGGTTGACCTGGTCATCTTCAATCACATGAACTTGCTCTTGATTTAAATTTTGGACTTGACCTTTAGGATTTGGTACAGGTTGACTACGAAAGGTTCCTTTCTCTCTTCCTCCTACCAACATGGCTAGCTGACTCAATTACATCTTGATTCGAGATATGGCTTGTGTATTAGCAGCTATGTAGGTGTTTGTTTAATAATTGGCATTGAGAGGGGCTTCCATGCCTTTCTCCAAAGTGTTCAGTCTTCTCTCAGTTTCATTAAATCCTAGAGGTGGGTTGGGTTGTGATCTTGCATTAAGGTTTTGCTAGACAGTTTGATTGGGCTTAAAATGATTTGAGTGTTGTTGTTGCTCTTGGGAGAAAGCAAAATTATTGTTTCCATGATGAGATTACTGGCTCTAAGAAAAATTAGAATGATTCCTTTATCTTGGATTATATTTTGGGGCATATGGGTTATTTTGAGGCCTAACAAAGGTTGCATTTTGTTGTTTAGGTCCAAAATTCAGTTGACCCCCTATAGAAGGATATTCTTCCATCACATGACCTACCATGTGACAACCTTTACACCAAGGAACTTGGTCAGACACTTGGTTCACTTGGGCTTTCTCCTTCATCTTTAGAGCTTTTAACTTACGTGCTAGTATGTTGAATTTAGCTTCAGTGGCTATAGAAGACTCTATTAATTGAATATTACCTTTAGAGGGTGTGGGTTTATCAATTATTTGATTATTTGTACTCTCCCACTGCATTGTTTTCTCAGCCAATTCTCCTAAGAATTCCCACACTTCATCCTCATTCTTCTTCATGAATGCTCCTTGACACATAGACTCAAGCATGGTCTTAGTTGAAATATTTAAACCTTCATAAATTATTTAGCGTAGTCTCCACTTTTCTATTCCATGGTGCAAGCACTAGGCTAAGAGATCCTTAGATCTATCAAGATATTTCTAGGAAGACTCACCAATCTTTTGTTTAGATAAATTAATTTCATTTCTAAATTTGATGGTGTAACATCTGTGCCTGATTTTCTATTTAATGTAAAACTATGGAATTTGTTGTATTATTTGAATATGGTTTATCAATGGATAATCAGGATTGTGTTTGTTGTTGGGGTCTCTCCTAATGTAATTGTGTTCCTGGTTTTTCCTTGGTGGTGTGACTTCTATGGCCTTGTGGGTCTGTATGTGCATCTTGGGACCCATGTTTGGGGGTGAGATCCACTTGGACTTGGACCTGGTCAAAGGAGCCCAACCACACATTCACGTGACCCCCCTTCTCCTCCATGCCCATGACCCCTCTCCTCCTTGCTCGTGAGCCCTAGCGTGAGGCCTGCATGCTCCTTCCCATCCGTGGCAGAGATGCTGGCTGTGATGGTCGGTTGGATTCCAAGACGTGGTAGGCGAGGCAGTGGAGATAAGAGGAGGTGGTTGTGGTGAGTGTCGGGGAACAAGTTGTGAGTGAGAGGGAGAAGACCAGAGGTGAGCCGAGAGTGGGAGGAGAGCCTTGTGGCGGAGGAGGTCGTGTGAGCAGAGGAGGCCTGTGTCAAGCCTCGCTGGAGCATGTTGGGTGCACGGAGCTTGCTGGAGAAGGTATGCGTTCCCCCTCCCTTTTCTGTTCCTCAGTTAAGACATGTTAGAGTAGAGTGATAAATCATGGATAAATGGTGCAAAAATCATGTTTAAATAGGGGAAATGATGGGAATGGGAATGAATTATGAGATGTTTCATGTAAACGTGTTGATTTAATAATATTTTCCATAAATTGTTAAACATGAAATATGTGGAAATGAATGTGGACCCATGAGATGGGTGAAAACATGGTATGATGAACCCTGAAATGAATGAAATTGTGAGTAATTGGTTTTGAGAACTATAGATGAGAAATATGGACATCGATGTGTGAGATTGATAAAGTGTTTTATGAATGAAAATTGGTTTTGCCAAATGATTTGAAATGAAAGTTTGCATGTGTTTTCAAAAGAGATTTCTGACATTTGTAAGAACCACAATTGGACTGAGGCTCGCCGAAAGGGGTAGTGAGACCTCTAGAGATGTTGGGAACGTGTCCTTGGTTGTGGTTGCCGAGTTTCAGCCCAGTAGGAGCCTTGAGAATGTGGTGGTACGGTAGGACCTAGGGTACGGTAGATCCGGACTACCCTCAGTGCCAGTGCCAGTCGAGTGTGGGGTTAGAGTCCTCAAGTGCTTGGGCACTAGGGCATTGTAAGGACGCACTCCGTGCTTGTACCATTGAGGGTACGCTTTTGAGGCTATGGTGGGGGCAGTTGAACTCTTGCACTGGGTGGTTCACTACGACATTGCAGTGTGGTCGGGGGTGGAGCTCGACAACTGCTTGTGGCCAGGACGATCGCCTGTGGCCAGGGTGATACAACCAGTTTTGAGATATGGATTGAGATTTGTGTTGGTCTAGTTTCTAGCCCTGGTTTGTTGTGATTTGTATTAGTGAATTGAATGGTGCTTTGGGCTGGGAATCTATATGAAAATGGTTTTCCTGATTTGTGTAGGACGATTTGTTAATGAGCATGAGGTTTTTAAAAAGAAAAAGAAAAGAAAGTTTTGAAATGGCATTTTCTACTGGCGCTACCTAATCACGTGTGTTGGCTTTTAAATGATTGTGGTTTTTCTTGAGGTTTTCCCATAATATGGAGTTTTTGTTGGCTTTTTGTTGTTGTTCTTGGGGCACATACTAGGTGACATACCTGTCATTCATGCGTGGTTTTCTTTTGCCTTGTCTCAAGTGCTTAGGAGGAGGTGCAGTCTTGTTTGGTACATCACTTTAGAGTCACTTTTGCCACACACAGGTCTAGGTGTTTAGCTTTATTTATTTAATTTTGTTAATTTAGATTTAATTTGTTGCTTTGGGTAGTTTCTGTACTGTTGTATAGCGTGTGGGCGTTACAGATGGTTTTGTGAATGGGATAGTATTTTTTCAGGATTACAAGGCAAAATTGGGCCCAAGTAGTAATTGAATTAGTGGGTAGATTGTAAAGTTATTTTTTAGCATTGTCTTTTAATGCAAAAGGAATGAATCTTAAACGGGCTGCATCATCAGACAATTGTTACAACTTCATCATACTACACATTTCCTCAAATTCATTGATGAACTAGTAAACATCTACAGATTTTAGACCTGTGCACCTAGGCAATTAGCTAATATAATTGGATTTGAGTTCAAAATTATTGCCAATAGATTGTGGGAGTCTAAGGCAAGATGTTTGCGTAGTTCTTATTGGGTAACATCTGGTTTCTAAGGCTAGAGGTGGATTGTGTATTTCATCAGTCATTTTAAAATTTTCAGGTTCAACATGGGTTAGACGATGTGTTGAATCATGAATCCACACGTGCATGTACAAGTGAGACTCTGATTTTTTAAAATAAAACAAAATGCAATGAAAATAGAAAAGATGAAAAGATGAGAAGATAAGATAAACAACTAGATGATGAGAGGAAAGATAAAGGAGGAAGATGTCTAATTTAATCACACAAGTCACACAAATTCTAATTCTGTAATTAACCTAAAATCTAGACATCTCTTAATTGTTAAGTTAACCTTTGATATTCTCAAATCAAAATTCTTTGACCTAATTTATCAGATTGGTGGAGGAAAGTGGGAGGCTCTCCATGCTTGAGCAACAGACCTAATTAAATAACCAATTACCTTTTAACGTTTAGCCTTTTGAACCACTTTTTTAGACACCAAGTGGGGAAAAATTAAATTTTGAGTCACCTTTAGGCTCCCTTGTCCTATTGAGCTCGAATCCTAGGGGCCAATATCTAATTGATTTTAATTATGGCTTAGGTCAATGCTTGATTTTTTTTTGTTGTTTATGGGCTAAGGAAGGGTGATGAAATCCCTACCTTATCGTGTACTATAGATTTTATCCTTAGGTACTTTGAAATGATATGCAATAAGCAATTATACTCAAATAAGTTGTTTTTCCTACTAACTATATTCTCTAAAATGTTAGAAATCAAGTAGGAGAACATGTAACTTTTCCTTTAACAATCTTCAAAAAAGAAGAAGATAAGAAATGAAAATGATCTTCAAAGCACCCTATATGATGTATGCCCTTAAGAACAAGTTTCTATTTTGTCATGAAAGTTTTTTATTTGGTTCAAGTTGAGGGTTGATTTTAAATTAGTGATCGAGAAAAATCTAGAAATTATATCAGGATATCAACCCTAAAATAGGATTCTAGAAAAATCTAGAAATAAATGAAATAAAAAAATCTAGATATTAACTGACCTAGGTGCCTAGGAGGCGTTGTAAATGCAAATTGGTGCTTGGAAGGCGCTCCTACTTTCTCTGATTTGAAATTTTTTTGCCTCGTTCTCTTCTGAATCTCCAACAATAACTCTGAAAACAAAGAAAACGACGTAAATGTCCTTATTATTATTTTTTAAACAAGCGAAAGAAAGAAATAACTGACAATAAATTAATGTTAAAACACATTTCCCCCGTAATGGTGCCAAAAACTTGATGAATACGTTTTACTTAATTACAAGTGCACAGCATCCAATTTAGTATGTAGACAAATACAGGTCGATCCCATAGAGAAAAGTGTTTTAAACAATGATTAACTATCAATTATTCAAAGGAGTTTGAGAGAATTGATGTAAAAAAGAAAATTCTAACACTAGACTATAATGATGCAATTAAATCAATTAAATTATATCTTAGTTTTTAAATCCATTTATACAAAATTGAGAATGCATAATAATATTTATTCCCATCCTCTTTATTAATCTAACTAATTTGATTCAATGATTTTTATCGTAATAAGTATAAACTATATGTTATATATGCATCATATAATATCAAGTCAAGGATTAAAAATACACAAACCAAACTAAATTAGATGATGTATGATGGAATTACGATTATATACACAATTCTCAATTAAATCTTCCTTAAGCATAGACTAAAAAGGTGATATCAATGTTAGTCTATCAAAGTTTATTGATTCATGAGTGATTTATGCAATATACATCTAATCCACATGATCATAGCATTAAGCGCAAAGAGAGTGGGAAAAAAAGGATCATACTTCTCAATCTACTTAAACTTCATCTCTATCCTAGAGCTAGAGATTTAGCTAAGCATAATAACAAGCAGTATCAAAATAAAAGATGAAGGGAGGGAAATTTAAGACATAATTGAGACAAAAATGAACTTTTATTAAAAAACCTGAGATTACATTAGAACAATGTTGGAGAGTTTTCTATAATAACAAAGACATAGTCTAAACCTAGAAGGTGGAAGCTTTCCTATAGATCTACACAAGGGGTCCTTTTATAGACTCATAGAGATTTGCTTACATCAGATACAAATTCGAATACAAAATTTAATTTTGAATACAAGATATTTACAATTGAGAGTCATATCCACAAAAGACTGAGTCAAAAACATTTGGTGTGGGCACTTGGGAGGCGTTAGATCTGCATCTAGACGCCTGGGTGGCATCCACTTCATCTAGGATCTTCTTTGACTTCTTCTACTTGTTGGCTAATATTTTCCCAGTATTTAAGTACATGGAAAATGTGTGTTTGACTTCCTGACGTAGCTCTAGAATTTTTCATACAAAATTCTCTTCTTTTCTGGCACAATTATTCTTTTCCCTCTTATTTTTTTTAGATTCTTTCTAAGTTCTCAGGTTTCTACAAAATTTACATAAAATACCTCGAGTAGTATTATTTATTTACAAAATAGATAAATATGAGAATAAAATATGCATGAATTATAAGTTAATCAGCCATTCTAGGATAATAATTTTAGGGGCATTCACAATGGTTTTTGATAGTATTTTGGCCACATTTAGTGTTGGTTTCCTACTACCTTTTCAAATTAGTGTTTGTGGTTTTTTCATGTGGAGATTTGCATGGTGTTTTGATGGTGTTTATGAGATACTTCAGGAATGGTTTTCAAAAGGATTTGGAAAAAAAGTGCATAAGATTTGCAAAGATTTTGTAAAATGATTTCCAAGATTATCCGTGGTTTTTGGTAGGAATCACAAAAGCCATAGGATCATATTAGCAGACTAGGAATGATTGATATCCCTAGTGAGTTAGATACGAGTCCAAGGCTTTGATTGCTGAGGTTTAGGAATCACAAGGGCTGTTGGATTGTATTGATGATTTAGGGATGATGGATATCTTTAGAGGATTAGGTACGAGCTCAAAATTGTGGTCGCCAAGTGTTTGTAAGGATTGGGGTTAGCGTTCCTAAATGCTCGAGTGCTGATAGGGACCAAGGTTAAAGTCCCCAAGTGCCCGAGTTAGGACACTAAGAGAGTGTACCCTGTGTTTGTCCTAAGGTAGACCTTTGAAGGATTCTTAGAGCAAAGACTCAAGGTAGAGGGCTCTTGCATAGGGTGGTCCTACCATAGTAGTGTAATACGCTTTGGCGACTGTGACCATGCCGATGGAACCCGTATGACTCCTCGTGCGTGGAAACACATAAGGAATCTTGATATGGTCATGGTGAAGATGATGAATTCGAAAAGGGAAACTCGACTCGAAAACACCAAACAAAGGCAAAGAAAAGGATATGGGAAAAGGAGTCACCACCTAATCTTTTAATGGAAAGACAAGGAATATCAAATACAAATAAACAACAAAGGAAAAAAATGCGAAGAAACTCATGTGTGTTCTGTACCTAATGAATGTAGCACTCCAATCACCGTGGGCTAGAGAAATGATAGGGATTCTTGTTACGCATGGGGAAGGTATTAGGTACCCCCATACGCTTGAGAAATTGGTCTTTCAAGGTTAACTGCTTGCTCATGGACTAAGTGTGTGCATGCTTGCCTACTTTTGATGCATATGCCTAATGTGAATGTGTGGATTTGATGTGAAAACTCCAGGAGTGATAAAGAAGAAAGTAAAGAAAATAATCTGAGGGACAATGTAGGCATTGAGAATGCCGCTTAATGTATGCCTTAGGGCAATGGGAAAATCATGTAAAAATCAGAAAAATTTGGAGAGAGAGTCACGCAAAACAACGAAAACTAGAAACACTCATGAAAGTCAAAAGAGAGAAAATAATCTGCATTTGGGTCAATGTTGGCATTTTTCATGCCTACCAATGTACGCCCTTGGGTGGTAAAAGTCCAACACAAATCAAAATCGTGAAAATTTGAGAAAAAAGTGAAATAATGTGAAAAGTGATGAATCCATCTTGGGAAAGATTAGGAGTAGATAGAATGAAATGAGGATGATTTGGGGAGTCAAACAAGGATCAAGAGATCAAAGGGAGGTAAAATCAAGAAGCAAAGAATTGGTTGTAACTATCTAGATTCTTGGGCTCTACGTCGATGATTTTTGCCAACTGATTTCGTTAACTGAAACCGCTTGCTGAAACCATCACCTACAATCGCCTATTGCTCTTGCTGAGTCTATCAGCAGCCTTATATACCATCGGGATTCGCACGACCCCTCACTAGTTTAGATGACAAGCTTATGTTGAAATCTTGATCAAATCGGGAAAGGTTCACTCTAGATATGATCAAGAGAGTAAGAGGAATGACATAGGAACATTTTCATGCAATTAGAAGGAGAAATGGTTCGCTGGATCTCTCACCGCACCTACCTTGTTGGAGTAAGGGTCCATGGCCTTTAACAGACAACGACGAGATTGGCGGAGTCATTGCAAGGCAAGAGAATCCAGAGCTCTGGCGAGTGAATATGAGTCCAGAGGAACATCCTTACGGGTTTAAATCTCTGAATGACGCTCTAGACCGTTCCTCCCACCTAACTCATTGATGTGAGCACCAGTCGACTGAGCAAGAAATTTGACGAACCTCATAAAGGCCTGACAAGACTTCGTAGATGGAAGGAAAGTACCAGGAAAGCAAGAACGGAAGGTGGAGAACAAATTCCAACAATCAAACCCATGGATGGATCATCTGATCCCTCCACCGATCTACCTCATCGACGCCAATGTCGATCGACTCCATTCGAGAGCAGCGGACTCTGTCTGAAGTCCAAGAGAGTAGAGGAAGCAAAGAGGATGAGCAATCATGAATCTTGACCAAGGGAAAACACTGAATAATCTGTTAGAAATATTACATTAATTTTGATGATTATTTACCAGTGCATATTTTCATAAATATTAAAGCATGAAAAAGATATAAAGTGCTTTCTGTATAAATTCAATATGTATACAAGTGTCTTACAATGAAATCAAAAACGGCATACCGGCATCAAGAGCGGCATACCGTTTCAGTACCAAACGGAATGTAAAACGGAACTCCGCAAGAATCAAAGCTGAACTGAAAACGGCATACCGTGGATAGAGCGGCATTCCGTTTCAGGAAAAAATGGCAGAAGCAGCGGCACTCCGGATCAGAAGAGAAAAAGAAATCAATGCAATTCAACGGCATACCGTCACAA
>JAMKQA010051881.1:0-15960 GCA_024699735.1 Posidonia australis
AACCAGAACCTGGGGCGCACCAACCTGGCGCACCTTCCTGGCGCACCAGGCTGGCGCACCAACCTAGAGCACCAGTCTGGCGTAGGCTCCCTGCTGCACAGACTGGTCAGAGGGTCATCTTTGCATACTGTTTTCATGGCTTTTTACAGATGTTTTTTCTGTGATTCCTGCTTTCTGTGATTCTCTGGTGATCCATGATTATGCCTGCTTGCTTTTTACTATGGATTCATGGGTTTTACTATGTTTTCCCGATTCATTTGATCAGTCCATTTGCATGCTGGTTGGTTGTATTTTTGCACGCTTTATCCTACCCGGAAGGCTTGTGCTCGAGCTCATAATCCAGAGGTTTGGATGATCTGTTTTTTTTCCATCTTAGTTGCATTAGGTGTGACTCTGTGTGAGGCTGTTAGCCCTTGAACACAGGGTTCACAAACACTTGCATTTAAATCATGTTTTAAAGCATATGCATGATTTGTTTCCTCGAGGCTTTACGAGCTTTCCTGAATGCGTTTACAGAGATTTCATGTTTTCCTGAATGCATATTTTCAAACTTAGGCATTGCATCTTGTCTTGTTTTGATCCTCACACCTTTCTGGCCCACCTAGGCACTCATTGGTGGCACACCAGATTGACTCACTAATCTGGTGCACCAAACCAGCACATTATCCTTGTTTTATGCATGCAGCATGTTTCGATTTTATCATGATTTCTCGATCGGTTTACTTCTGGATTTTCCCTGGTTTTCCCCTGGATTTACTAGGAAGGCACGCATTGCATCGTTTTTCGCTGTTTTATCGCTTTATTTGCATTTGCATTTGCATTTGCATGTAGAGCGATGACGATAATCACTCCAAATGATGTAACTCTGATTACATTTTTGCAATATACTTGCATTATGCGATTGACCCGAGATAAAGAGTGATAATTCTGAGTATAGGCACTCCCCACACGACATGCACCTACTAGCATAAGGCACTAGCATGGCATGGCATGTCGCCCTTGGGCGTATAGCAAGCGGCTGAAAAGTCAACATTTCATGGGTGAAATGAAGGAAGACCGATTTTATCAGGCGTACGAGGGTGTCTAACACCTTTCTCGTGCGCAACAGGGATCCTTACCCGCATTCTGGTTTTATTTCGTGGACCTGTCCTTTTTCTTTTGTTTTTGCATGATTTTTTCATGTGATGGTTTTCCTTGTCTTCCATAATAAATTAAGTGACGACTCCTTTTGTTTTGCTTTTTTCGACGTGATTTTGCTCTCCGATTTCACATTCATTTGCGGAATTTCCTCACCGACATGATTACAGAACTGGATTTCTTCTACAACATGATTAACGACCGCTCCTCATATCCTTTCTGGCTCTACTGCTTTGTTTTCTACTTCGATGTGATTTGTTCTTTCATGAATTACGGGATTATTAACAATATAAATGGTTGCCTGATTGTCAAAAAACATGGGCATAGCTACCTTGGAAGGACACCCAATCTAAGTCAGGAAAGATTTAATTCACATCATTTCATTTATTATTTGGGCCATGCCTCTTTATTCTGCTTCTGCACTTGAGTAGGAGACAATATACTTTTTCTTGCTCCTCCAAGTAACTAGATTATTTCTCATAAACGTACAATGTCTAGAAGTTGATTTTGTAGCACTTTGGTTACCTATATATCTAGAGTCATAGTAGCTTGAAATATCTAGATGACTATGACAATTGTATCAAAGACTTTAGTCAGGAATATTCTTCAAATAGAGTAATATTTGCAAGGATGCCTTCCCGTGTACCTCCCTTGGTTGGTGCATGAAGTGACTAATCAGACCAATTGCAAAGGTGATATCTGAACGTGTCACTGTTAGGTATAGAAGTTTTCCAACTTGACGCCTATATTGTCCTGCATTCTCAAGAATCTTAGAAGATGTATCTCATAAGTTTAGGTCAGAATCAACATAGGAACTAGATGGTTTACCGCCAAGTTTGCCTGCCGTCTTTAGTAAATCGAGCACATATTTTCTCTGAGACAAAACCACTTCATCCTTAGCATGAACAATCTTTATCCCTAAGAAATATCTAGGTCTATCTACGTCCTTTGTCATGAAGTGCTTCTTGAGAAATACTCTATTCTCTTTAAAACCTGCTTTGTTACTACCAGTAACTAAAATGTTGTTCACATAAACAGTTAAGATAACACATCCTGTAGACCTTCGCCTAACAAACACTGAGTGATTCGAACTGCACCTTTGAAAGTTAAATTGCATTGCAAGCTTGCTGAACTTATTGAACCATGGACGTGGGCTTTGCTTGAGGCTATAGATTGCTTTCTTTAATCTACACACGTGTTTTCTCCTGAGCAACATACTCAAGGGATTGTTCAATAAAAACCTTCTCAAGCAAGTCACCATAAAGAGAGGTATTTTTTTGTATCCAACTAATACATATGCTACTGTTGATTGATGACAACCGAAAAAAGGATACGAATAGAGCTCAACTGGGTAACTGGAAAGAATGTCTCGAAATAATCAATCCTATATGTTTGTGTGAAACCTTGTGCAACATGACGAGCCTTATCCCGATCAATAGTGCCATTGGTATTGTATTTAATAGTGAATATTCAGCGACAACTAACAATTTCAGCATCTACAGGTGGAGTAATAAAATTCCAGGTCCTACGAGATTGTCAAGCAGACATCTCCTCATCCACAGTCATCTTCTATTTAAGTATTTTTAACGGCTCTTGATAAGTCCACGGTATAGAAACAGATGATAAAGACAAGACAAATATCCGATACATAGAGTGTAAATGATCATAGATAACAAAGTGAGAACTGGAATGTACAGTACTACGAGTACGTTCTTGAAGGACAATAGAAAGGTTAAGTTCAGAAGAGGTAGCAGGAGTGGGTGTAAGAGAAGTTAGATCATGATTAGTGGGAGTGGACCGATCGATTCCTTGAGTTGATGGTTGTGCCTGCTGTCGTAGTTACTAGAAATACACCTGAAACTGAGGAGCAGTAGGAGTTGCTTGTGTAAGCAGCGAGACAGACTCTGATAGAGGAATACTCAACTGAGGAGGAAGTTAATGGGAATCTGTAGAGGAAGAAAAAGGAGTATCTTCAAAGAAAGTGACATCAACAGAGACGATATTTTTGACTCATGGGATCATAGTGGTGATATCCTTTTTATGTACGAGAATACCTAACAAATATGCAGCGAGTAGACCTTGGAGAAAAGATTTGGACAAGTATTCTGGATAAAACACACACACTCACCTATGGGAAAGAATCTACAGAGTGATCCAACTGTAGACACAATATATACAGGCGTTGTAAGCAACATGCGACCATTGAGGTAGTACAATCTATTACGTTTAGGTCCCGAATCAATCCGTTTCTCAGTTCGTAGGTCCAATGTAAGAAAGAGAATTGGAAAAGAATGTTACTGCACAATTATGGATTTTGGTAAGTTGACTAATAGAAAGTAAATTAATAAGAAAATTGGGTACATAAGGAACATCACTAAGAGTAAGGTTATTAGGTAGAGACACATTTCCTTGCTCATGGATCGGTGAACGAGTCCTATTGGTTATGGTAACTGAAGGTGTAGAAACAAAAGTAGACATGGAGAAAAAAAAAGGGCGAGTACCAGACATATACTTTTACGCACCTGAATCAATTACCTAGTCCACATCAGAAGTCGTGAACAAGACTGCCATACGTGATGGAGTAGTGTATGTAGCAGTAATTGTCTGAGCAACCAGAGTAGAGTGTGATCGAAGAAAGCGGGCGTATACGGTCTGAGAAATTGTTATAGTATCATCGAAGTTGAAGGGAGGCGTAGAGTTGTCTTCTGTAACATTATTTGCCTAGCTTGGTTTATCGAACTTCGCCCAACAGCGATCTGCAGAGTGATTCTTGCTGCCACAATGATCATACTTCAGATGACCTCGTCGGTCGCCATGTCCTCCCCCTGAATGACAACCTCGTCTATGGCCTGGACCACGATCGGAGTCACAATCGCGATCGGAGACAGCCATGGTAGACTGAATGCTCTACACTCTTGGAGTCCCAACAGAAACACGTAGCACGCAGGAGAAGGTAAACGTCAATGAAGGAACATAATCATCACCAAGAATGTGACCACGCACCTGAGAGACGAGCTCTGGACGAAGTGTGGATAAAAACTTTGCAATGACAAGCTCTTCCCGATACTCCTTCATGACCTGGACATCAGGCGCGAAAGGTTGAAGCATTTCCAATTCGTCCAGAAGAAAATGAATGGAAGTGTATAGCTTTTGAACGGTCTGATCGCTTTGTTGTAGGGGAAAGAACTGATCATCAATATCTTTAATCCAAGCAATATTCTTTTTCTGAACATAGGTGGTCCTCAAAGTATCCCAGATTGTCTTGGCTGTTGGAAGCACTACTATGTCGTAGGATATCTGAGGCTCCATACTATTCAATAATCATGTAATAGTACCATGATCAGAGGCTAGTCATTCATTATACTTAGGAAATTTAACGTCGGGAGGATCTTGCATAATATGTTTGATCTTTTTATAGGTGTCCAGAAAAATTTGAATAGACTTCGCCTATATAAGATAATTGCTACCATCAAACTTGATAGATGTACCATTGAGAGTACGAAGCATAACATCACCAGAGGCAGGGGTCGAGGAGGAGGCCACGAGTGCAGTAGTATGCTAAAAGAGATAAAAAAACAAACAACTATCGGGCAGTAAGTAGTGTAGAATTCATTAAGCGATCAAAAACATGGATAATAAGAGTTACAGAGAGAAGAAACAACCTAACAAATCATCTTACACCTGTGACGAAGGCTGCTCACATTACCAGGGGATCTAGGATGCTTATCGGTCAATGAGAAGCAGAAGGAAGCACGTAGGAGGGGCCAGGGAGGGTGTTGGACGACCAGGCAATGACTAATGGCGACTGGAGAGCCCGGAGGAGGCATGAGAAGGGCTTGGAGGTGCTGAAGGAAGGCTACAGATGGCTTGGAAGCGCCGGAGGGGGGTTGCAAGTGGCCTGGAGTGGTCGACGATGCCTTGCGGGTGGGCTGGTGTCGCTTGCAAGGTCCTATGTATGGCCTAAGAGTGCTGGAGAGGGCCTGTGGAGTTGAAGGAACGGTTGGAGGGGCCTCTGGAGGACGTGGAGTGGTCGGTTGGCTTATGGGTGGACGACAGTCATCGAAAAAAAAGGGGGTGGCAGAGTCGATGCCCGCGGTAGGATCTGTTAGGGTTTTCTCTCTCTTATTTTTTGTGTAGAGAAAGTAATTCTTTAATCTAATGCTCTGATACCATGTAAGAATTAAAATAAAGATAAGATCTCATTGATCAATGACTGATTACATATATATTGTTAGAGTTAGTAGTATATGAGTGTGTTTTTGTGTTTTTGGTTCATGGATAAACGGGTTATTGGATATCCATTTGTATAGGATATCTAATTTCCCATATATATATGTAACAACACATCCTTGTATAGAGATCTTTTTTCTTTTTCTAAATTTTGTCTCTACATGGTACCAGAGCCTAGAAAACCCTCGAAAACAAAAAAGGAGGAGAAAGGAAGCAAACGTTGGCAGTCATCCACCGTCCCTGTCGCCGTCAGACTCGCTTTCGTCGTGGCCGGATGCCGTTCAGGCCGGCGTCGGCCTTTCCAGTCGTCGGGAACCTCTCCTTCGGCCTCCCCATATGCTGTTCCGTCGTTCCCCACCATCTAGGCCGTCGTTTGCCGCCACCGTCGTTGTCGGCCACCGTCGTCAGCGTCGTCTGGGGTCGTCGGTGAGCTTTTTTGTCGCTGGTGATGCACGTTCTCCTCTCCTGATCGTCTGAGGTGTTACAACTTGCGAGTTTTGGCCATGTCCTAAGTTATTTTGAAGCCTCTGAGTGTGAATCTGTGTGGATACGTCACATCTACACCGTTTGGTGAGCAGTTCGACTCCAGTTTTTGTTTGTTTCAGATCTTGTAGTAGTTTCCTTTGGGTGATCTTGTTTTAAGATGGTTACGTCACATCCACACCGTTTGGTGAGTAGTCCGGCACCTGTTTTTGTTTGTTTAAAATCTTGTAGTAGTTTCTTTTGGGTAATCTTGTTTTAAGATGGCTTATCGAGATGCATTTGTCAAGAATATGAGTGGAACTTTTGAAAAATTGCCAGGCCTTAATTATATTTTGTGGTCACAAAGCTTTGAGACTTTTATATTGGCATACAAAAAGTTGAAACATCTCACATATCCACCTCCCGATGAGAAATCGGATATGTATGATGATTGGTTGGTTGATGATGCGGCAGTTATCACGTGGATGGTTAATAGTATGGAACCAGCCGTGGCAAGGGGAGTTATATTGTTAAGGCCGGTCAAGAAAATATGGAATACACTTTGCCTCATATATGGCTATGAGAAGAATATTTCTTGTGTTCTTGAGCTATATGAGTAGTTATTCACTCTTCGTCAGGAAGATCAGTCAGTCTAGTAGCACTTTACTCGGCTTCGCACTCTATTGAATAAGATCGAGGTGTATCAACCCTTGACAGTGGATATTACGAGGCTGCGACAGTACAAAGAGGAGTTAACAGTTGTCGTGTACCTTGTCAGTCTGAATCCAGAGATCAGTTCACAGATTAGGGATCTTGTTTTGGGATCTGATACTGTTCCTCACCTGCAGATTACATTTGCAAAGGTTTTCGAGTTCCTACTGCCACATCTACTACAATTTCAGCCCCATCTGCTGTAGCGGCCACTCGAGGTCGAGGTGGATCTCGAGGGGGAGGATGTGGTCGGAGTGACACAGATAGTCGTCCATGTGCATACTGCAGACGGATGGGTCACAGGATTGAGAAATGCTTGGATTTGGTTGGCCGACCACAGACGACAAATGTTACTACAGACTCAGTCACTGCTATAGCCACTGCAGAGGAATAAACATTTACAGTATTGTAGGAGGACTATGATAGACTTCAATAGTTAAAGGTCACTGCATCTGCGGCCACGGCTACCCATGTTAGTTCCTCAGGTACTCGTGTACGACTTGCATCTAGGGATCCTTCGTGAATCATTGACTCAAGTGCCTCCTCTCATATGTTAGGTACTTGTAATTTGTTTACCTAGTTGTCTTAGTTACATAGTTTTCGGTCAGTGGTAATTGTTGATGGCCGAACATGTCCCGTTTCAGGTGAAGGGGAAGTACAAGCCTCTTCACAACTTCCACTTGAAGAAGCTCTGTTTGTTTTTGATTTTCCTGTGAATTTATTGTCCATTAGTGCTATTACAAAACAATTGAACTGTTGTGTCACCTTTTTTTTCCTTTCTATTGTACTTTTTAGGTTTTGCTGACGGAGAGGAAGATGGGTTTAGGCTGTGAGCGAGGAAATGGAGTGTACCAGTTGCTTCGTGATGAGATACCTCAAGGGATAGTTTCTATGGTGTATGTCTGTGAGTCTTCCCTCTTGTGGCATTACCTGTTGGGTCATCTATCTCATCAGAAGCTTTAGCAGGCTCAATCTTGGTGTTATGTTCCACAGTTTGATTGTTAGTCATGTCAGTTGGGTAAGCACCACTGTGCTTCGTTTAAAAGGTCCGGTCTTATGTCTAGGACTACTAAGCTTGAGGTAGTCCATTGTGATGTTTGGGGTCCCTCTAGAGTTCAATCAGTGTCAGGTCATACGTATTACATAGCTTTTGTGGATGATTTTTCTAGAGTATCATGGTTATATTGGTTGAAAGATTGGAGTCGTGTGTTTGATGTATTCAAAACTTTTCTAGCTGAAATAAAAAATCATTTTGATGTTTGTGCAAAATTTTTGGGCATTGATAATGTACTTGAGTTTATTCAAGCAAAAGTTACTTCATTGGGTGTTATACATCAGACATCGTGTCCACATACATCCCAACAAAATAGGGTTGCAGAAAGGAAACATTGGTACATATTAGATGTTACATAGACTCTCATGGTTTATATGAGTATGTCTAAATAGTTGTGGTCTGATGCTGTACTTACAACCACCTATCTCATAAATATGATGCCTTCTACACTTCTTGGAGGTAAAATTCTTCGACGTCGTCTAAATCGTCAGTCAATTCTATTCAAGTTAACCCCTAGGGCCTTTGGTTGTGTTGCCTTTGTTCATGACCTATCACCTGGGATGGATAAATTGTCTCCAAGGTCCATCGAGTGTGTCTTTGTTGGGTACTCTAGGACTTAGAGAGGATGCAGGTGTTTTCATCCACCCATTAGGCGATATTTTGTGTCTGCAGATGTCACATTTTTTGAGTCTGAGCCCTACTATGATGGCTCCATATCACTCAGTCAGTCGATCTTGTTGCCATCAGTGGTCGAGTTATTGAATCAGATTGTTTAAAAAGCAGACAGTTAGCCACCAGCAGATACTCGTCCTTTGCAAGTTTATCATCGTCGTCAGTGTACTCCAGTGCCTTCCACTATTGGATCATCCTCTTTTGCATATGTAAATCCGTTCATCAGTGCCTCAGACTTACCTATTGCCATTCAGAAAGGTACTCGCTCTTGCACAGCTCATCCTATCTCTCATTTTGTCTCCTATGATTCACTTCATCCTTGGTTTCGTAGTTTTGTCTTGTCTCTTGTTTCTCAGGCCATTCCCAAGACCTATCAGGAGGCATTATCCCTTCCTCGGTGGAAGGTTGCTATGGACGAGGAATTCGCTGCACTTACTAGGCGTGGTACGTGGGAGTTAGTAACCCGCACTGCTGGAGCCAAAGTAGTCACTTGCAAATGGGTTTATACAGTTAAGTACAAGGCAGATGGTAGTGTGGATAGATACAAGGCATGACTGGTGGCTAGAGGGTTTACATAGACCTATGGGATTGATTACGAGGAGACTTTCTCACTTGTTGCTTGTCTCAATTACATTCGGGTCCTTCTTTCCCTGGCGTTGAATCACTCATGGCAGATATGTGAATTGGATGTCAAAAATGCCTTCCTATATGGTAATCTGACTGAACTTGTGTTGATGGAGCAACTACCTGGTTATGTTGCTTAGGAGGAGGATCGTGTGTGCAAGCTCAAGAAGGCAATATATGGTCTCAAGTAGAGACCTAGGGCATGGTTGGAGAAGTTCAGTTAGGTGGTTCTTACTGGTGGTTTCTAGAGATGTGCAGTGGACCATTCAATCTTCTATAGGAAGACAGTGACTAGGTGTGTGATTCTTGCAGTATATGTGGATGATATATTAGTGACAGGCAGTGATGTACAGGGCATTATAAAGATTAAAAAGCATCTTCACATTCATTTTGTGACTAAGGACACGAGGAAGCCCCATTATTTCCTTGGGATTGAGTTTGCTTATGCACCAGACAAGATGGCATTGTCACAGAGGAAGTACATCATAGATCTCTTGTAGGAGATAGGTCTTTTAGGGTGCAGACCAGTTGACACACCCATTGAGCAGACATCACCATTCTAGGATAGTAGTTCTTAGCTATTAGAGGACCTTGGACAGTATAGGAGGCTGATAGGCAAGTTTATTTATCTTACTGTTACTCGGCCTGATATCTCGTAAGCAGTCAGTCTTCTGAATCAGTTCATGCATGAGCTAAGGAGAGTGCATTGGACAGGGGCTCTTCGTGCTCTGTCATATATAAAGGATGCTCCAGGGAAAGAACTGGTTTATAGGAAGAATAATTACACCAAAATTGAAGCTTATTCGGATTCAGGATATGCAGGTGATAGTTGGGACAGGAAATCCATATCGGGTTTCTGTACCTATGTGGGAGGTAATCTAGTTATCTAGCGCAGTAAGAAATAGAATGTGGTGTCTAAATCCAATGCTGAGGCAGAGTATCAGTCTATGGCACAGACCACGTGTGAGATGATATAGGTGAAGTCACTATTGGAGTAGCTTGGTTTTTGTGTTGATGTTCTTATGCCTATGCAGTGTGAAAATCAAGTAGCCATCTTCATCGCAAATAATCCTACTTTTCACGAACGTATAAAGCACATTGAGGTTGATTGTCATTTTGTGAGGGATATGGTAATGAAAGGTGTTATCTCTATTTTGTATACTCAGAACTCAGAGCAGCTGGCAGATATATTTATAAAGGGGCTTAGTTTTGGAGTTTTTGAGTAATTATGTGACAAACTGGGCATGTTTGATATGTATACTCTAACTTAAGGGGGAGTGTTAGAGTTAGTAGTATATAGGTGTGTTTATGTGTTACTGGTTCATGGATAAACGGATTATTGGATATCTATTTGTCTATGGTATCTAATCTCCCACATATATATGTAACAACACATCTTAGTATAGAGATCTTTTTTCTTTTCCTAAATTTTGTCTCCACATATATAATGGTTGGAATACCTATATAGAATAAATAGATATCACGTAACCACTTATTGTTAACCCATTTAATGATTCTAACAATAATTTTTTGCCACATGGAAGGCTTTTCTTGTCACCTTGACTTAACCTCCAAATCCATTTCTCAAGTAAAGTTAGATTGAAGGGCCAGAAATCTCAAAGACCAACATCCCCATCCTTTTTCGACCAGCACACCTTATTCCATGCAACCATATGAAACCCAACATCTTTTTTTCCTCCTTTCCACTGGAGCGAACTCATTATCCGTTCCAACTTTTTTGCAATAGTTACGGGAATATGGAACATCAACAGGTAATAGCTGGGTAGATTAGCAAGAACAATATTGATCAAACTATCAAAGACATTTTCACTCCAAAAGGACAAAAAGTTTCCTACCCATCCTGAAATCTATCCATAATTAGGTTCTGGTCACACACCTTTAATCCTTTCCCAGTCAGAGGGAGGCCACAACATTTGAAAGGAAGAGATTCTCCCTTCCCCCCCAAAAATCAGTCTCATTTTGTACCATCTGCTTATCTGCACAAGCACCAATCACAATTGATTTATGGAAAGTAACGTGCAAACCAGTGATCACACCAAACAGACCTATAACAAAAGTCAAGTTCATCACTTGTTGATGGAGATGCGCCACAAAAAACCAATTTGTCGTTAACACATTGTAGATATGGAACTGTTCTCAACCCTCTACACAGAGAAAAACCTCGAAAATGATCGCTAGCCTTAGCTCTAATGCATAATCGTCCAAACAATTCTGTAACTAGAGAAAGAGTAACGGGGACAGTGGATCACCTTGACAAAGTCCACAGTCACTTGGAAAGAAACCTTTTGGGCATCCATTAAGTAGTACTGAAAATTGAGCCAAACTCACACAGTACCCTATCCAATCTCTTTATTTTTTTCTAAAGCCCATACAACACATAACCTCTTCGAGGCAACTTCAGTTGACAATATCATAGGCTTTTTGAGGCTTCAACCCCAAAAATAGGCTTCAATTTTTCTGCAAGATATTTGGCGACGATCTTATACACCCCATTCAGATGGCTTATAGGTTGGAAATCTGTGACATAAATTGCTCTAATCTTCTTGGGGATCAAGGTTAAAAAGGTAGCATTTGCACAGCCAATGTCACCCCCATTAGTAAAAAAAAAAATGCATCATTTGTGTGTTCTCTCCTCTTAGTAGATCCCAAACCATTGAAAAACTTAAACAGGGAGACCGTCTGGAGCTTTGTCACTAACAATCATGTACATTGCTTTCTTAACTTACATCTTCACAGAAAGGTCTTTCCAAATCTACAGCTTCTTCCTTTGTTAACCTGTTGAAATTGAGTCCTTCCAAGCTCTGATTCAAGTGCACTTTGAGGCTTGGCTCTGAGATGCTCTGTGAAGAAACTCTCCAACCCCATTCATATTTCCTCTTTCGCATTAGATAGAACTCCATCAACTATCATTGGACCCAAAGACTTTATCCTTTTCCTCCCATTTGCCACTTTATGATAAAACTTTGTGTTACAATGCCCTACTTTCAACCCTAAAGCTCTTCAGCGCTGTCTCCATGCAACTTCCTCTCACTTGTGCCAAATTTCTAGTTTTTTCTTGAGAGAGTCCCTTGCTACCTTGCCCTCTGCAGACCATGTCGGAAGCACCTCTTTTGTTATGTAAGTATATATAAGTGTAGATGAGTGTGTGTTTGGAAGAAAATGTATGATTGAAGCATATAATAGCATGTAGACTGCTAGCTTGAGTCTTGGTGGACATCACATGTTTTGTTAATCATTCACTTCTATTTTGGCTACTGTCACTTCGCAATACAATGGTACTTGCAATAAGAGGATATAGTGCGAGAATGTATTATTTTTTACTTTTGATGAAGAAAATGACAAGATGATTCTCATTGTCTAAATAAGCATCACACAGAAGTCGGATGAGGGGACAATAAATCAATAAAGAAATCAAAATGATGTAAAATACAATCTCAGGAAAGATAGCTAACTCGCATGGTAAGAAGGAGGCATTATCAAGGTGAAAGATCTCATCTGCTGATGGGTAGAGGCCATAAAAAATAACACCATTGCAATGTCATGAAGTAGCCGAAAGATTGCTTGGATGCTTAGCAGTAGACTTTACTGCTCCTTTTTTTCTCTAATCTTCCATAGAAGAACTTCACACAAATCGGGAAGCATAACATTATATCTGGCAACGAAGTTCGGTTCAGGAAGCATAAACTTCCAATCTTCTATGCTAACTTTGCAGTGATGGAAGGGATGGTGGAGCAATTCTTCTGCCACACCACACAATGAACAGATGAGGTCACCATCTGTTGCCCATTTTCTGCGACACGTGCTGCTTTATATGCTTTCCTTGGCCACAACCCACATAGTGCGAGAATATTTTGGCGAATAAAAAATATTTGACATATTTCTGTATTTATTGATTTATGTTAAGTATTATTATTTAAAACAAGATGAAGGTAAAATGCAGCAGAAGACAAAGCATTTGTAAACTACTAAATTTACTGGTGATCAATGCATTTTCAATGTTATTACTTATTAGTCCTAATTTTGTAATGTAACTGTCTATATTTTCCGACGCCATTTTTGGAAATGTTTTTGTGTGGTAGTCAAGAAATTTTTATTACGAAGACTGAGGAAATACAAAAACAGGTCTTATGAAGAAATTAAGCCAAAGCAAAAAGCAAGAAAGGGAACAATCAGACCAGCAAGGATGAACGAGTATCATAGGATACTTCAATATGGTGCATCCAATACTTTAATCATGGAAGTTAGGCCATCTTTTGAAATGCTATTTAGAAGTATCATAGAAGACTGTGTGAGTATCTAAAGTATATGACATTTATACTTTTATATGTTGCATCCGGTAACTATTGGGAAGCATCAGGCAAAGAAAAGTATCTGATATGCATTTGTATTTGCCGGAAATTCCTAAGAACTTTACAAAAGCAATGCATGATATTGCATCAACATAATGAATTAGAACATGCTAGCTTCAGAGATGGAGATAAGTATGGCTTATGTAGTGTGTTGAAGAACCTATAAGAAAAGGAATGTTATGAGCAAGCTTATATGCATTCTTGTGTATCTGAAATTTGGAATAACTTTACGTAACGAATACACGATGTTATATTTGGACGGTAAGTTAACATGTGTTAGATTGGTGGCTTGTGTATCAGTTAATAAGTTTTCGTTGGCTTAGGGTCCCAGTATTTCTAAATGTCAAGAATTATTATTTTATTACCTGATTAGATATGCAGCTTTGATTGTATTCCCTTACAGTTAGTTCAACCTGAACTTTGGTATGCATACGCTTAACTTTTGTAACTCCATATACACTTACAGAAGAAGGATGTTGTTGAATGATAGCTGATATTTACATGTTAAGTTACTTGCAGGTGGAGTTAGCTGGCTGCGAAGGTATTTGGACTGTTTATCATAAGAGTTCTCGCAGTCATGCTGCTGACTCTAAAACAATGGCAGAAGATGATGAATATCATGCATATTTGATCATTAGCTTGGAGTCTCGGACGATGGTAATTGCTTTTCCGACTTTGCTGAATTACACAGGAACACCACATATATGAAATGTATTTTGGTCAATAGGTTAAACTGGCCAAGGTCTTATTTTTTAAAACGGTAGCTAAAATAGCTTAATATAATTCTTTACTAAAAATTGCTTGTCTTCACAATTAAAAGTTACCTTTATCCTTTGAGACGTATGACTAAAAAAGTCACATTAAAGAAAAGTATTGACCTCCCTAAAAAGGATCATTGACGTTTCAAATTATCTTGTATTATCTTGTCATAGGGCATGTGTCTGGAACCAACCTGATGACCGGGTTAACATGCATGTTCAGACCCATTCATCCTACCAGTGAGCCAGACTAGGCTAGTCTCTCTGGTGGCTCCATTTTAGGTTATTTATTTAGTTTTTCTTTCAGGAAATTCCTTTGTTGAGTTTTTGTTTTTGCTGTCTTTCTTTTTCTCGTTCACGTTACCACGTATTTTAGAAGCATCATCCATATTTGATATCTATATCACCCATGGTTATCAAGGCACCAAGGTGCTTAGGCATTGAAATATTCAAAAAAAAAAAACAAGATTGGAATGAACATCCCATAGGAATCTGTAAAAATATAATGTATGGCTGGGTGTTGAAACACCTAGCTTGCTTAGAACGCCTTAATACCTAGGCAGGCACCTTGATAAGTATGATATCACTCTAGTTGCTATTTTAATTTTTAGTTGACTTAATGTGGTCTCACTGGTCCAACCGGTTGACAAATTGGGTGGACCAGTGAGGCAGTGACCCAATGATAAGTGGTACGTTGACTTGGTTGGGATTCAATACATTGGACTTTCAATAAGTTGAATTCTTGCCCACAGTAGTGGAGTGGTGTGGGCACTTCACTATTGTGGGGAGGAATTGAACAATGATCTAGAGCTTTATGGCTAAAAGTTGGGGACAGAAATACTAAATTCTTTCATAAAGTGTCTAATGGTAGAAGGCAAGCAAACCATATGGGTCCTGTTGGGAAAGAAGACATCTGAAGTGGGATTGAGTCTTTTTTTAAAGAACATCTTCAATACAAACCTCAACTCAGTTTGGTCCTTGATGGACTCGATTTCAGTTGCATCAGCACCAATGTTATTTGATTTGGAGAGGGAGTTCACAGAAGGAGAAGTTCCAAAGACAATCTTCATGATGGCCGGTGACAAATTGCCGCATCCACATGGTTTCCCAATTATAGTATTTTGGAAATGTTGAGAGGTATTCTGAGAAGAAATCATAGAGACAATGAGACCTTTTCATTCTTATGGTTGTGATATAGGACTTGCAAACTCTACTTTCATTACACTTATTTCTAAAAAGGCTGGAGCAATGTATATTGGTGAGTCTTTTGACTCAAACCAAATCAACAAAGTCAAGAAATTAATCCTTTTGTTGATAGTTTTTGACACTAATTCAAACCAAGTGGAGTATATAGCAACTTGTGATTGTTACTAAAAAATGAACTATCAATAAGCATTAATTGGGAAGATGGATTAATATACATGTTGTGCGTGGGGAGAAGAGAAAGTATTTTCCTAAATCAAAACCAAGCAACAATCACAATCCCACAAGACAAAGATTTACGTGGTTCCCCGAATTAGGTACGTCCACGGATGGAGAGGTCGTTCTTTACTTTGTGTAATTGAGGATACAAAAGGATGTTGGTCATAACAATGGGAACCCTAGCATATATATACTAGGTCCAAATGACTAAGTTGTCCTTAATTACATTCATAATTCAAGTCATATTCAACAATCTCCACCTTGACTTGAATTTAATCTCTACCTTGAGCTAGCCTCTCCATCAGGACCCACGAAGGGTCAGTTGCAGCCATAAACATTGAGCAAGTTCAAGCAATGTTTGAACTTACTCACTATCACACCTTTTGTGAACATATCTGTCGGATTGTCTTTGGTGTTGATCTTCAATATCCTGATTTTGTCTTCACTTCTGAGAAAATGGTACCTGACATCAATGTGTTTCGTACGGTCATGAAACACGTTGTCCTTTGTCAAACAAATG
>JAMKQA010051882.1:0-14303 GCA_024699735.1 Posidonia australis
CACGTTGCAGCACACTTCTCCCGGTCGCCTCCGCCCTCTTATGCCCACCTCCTCCCACATCCCGCCAGCCACCCGTCGTGTCGGAGCACGGGCCGCCGCTGCTGCCTCACGGGAAGGGAAGAGGAAGAAGAAGAAGACGGGGGAGTGGTGGGGGGAGAATGGTTCACGTGAGGGAGGAGAAAAGAAAAAGGAAAGAAAAGAAAAAAGGAATGGCACGCAAATTGAGACGGCTGTGCATCTTCCAACCGGACTCCAAATTGGTCCCAGATTGCAACCAGATGCACAGAAAACCACCCATAATCAAGAAACAACAGATTATCCATTAATAAACCATTAAGCACAAAATCACAAATAATACATGGTTTATTAAATACAAAGGATAATCGGGCCTAGATGTTACACGTCCATTTCTGAAATGCCATTTATCCTCTGATTTCTGCGTTTGCGTCTAGATTGGTATACCCAAAAGTCTATTCGGTACGCCG
Organism: Posidonia australis; assembly: GCA_024699735.1. Classification (NCBI taxonomy): domain Eukaryota; kingdom Viridiplantae; phylum Streptophyta; class Magnoliopsida; order Alismatales; family Posidoniaceae; genus Posidonia; species Posidonia australis. The sequence goes on from JAMKQA010051882.1 coordinate 486, forward strand.
AAAACTCCTGATTTGGTATTCCAAAATTCTTCAGAGTGTTGAATCACATTTTGCTTCCAGCTGGCTAGCTACTTGATCTCCGATATGTCGAGCAAGTTTTGGTGTGCCGGAAATTCCTAATTCGGTATTCCAAAATTCTCTAGTGTGCTGAATTACATTCTACTCTAATATACATTCTTTTTCTTCATGACTATTACAACTATTACATTTATGACTTTATACATTTATTACAAGTATTACAACATTTCTCTCTTCTCATCATCGTTCTTGGAGTATCTTTTGATGTGATCCTTTTTATCTTCAATACACTTTCTAAAATGAATGATCATATGAATTAGATAAACATAAAATCCATATTCTAATTTGTTATCACCAAAACATATAACTTCATTTTTCCAACAACGTGTACCACTCCCAACAACAGGATCCACGTAACCTCCCACATATAGTTAGGTTTCCAACCTTACATTCTAGCACAGAGTCCTACCTTGAGGCTAGCACTACCATTCCCACGGGCAACACAGTGCTCAATCAACACAACTTAGTAGACAGCACCAAAACCACATTTCGTGGAGTTAAAGAATTTAAGCGAACCACCCCACATAGGCAACCACAGCTTCACAATCAGCCAAACAAGAAAATCAACAAAACCAGGTACAAGTGTCTAAATTACGGAGCCACTGACCAAACATCCCTACGTTACTACTCCTAGGTAACCTAGTACTCGAATACCACCTGTACCGACCCTCCCCAAGTTGATATCCCAATTTCTAACTACATTTTTTATCACATTAACATTAACCAAATCCAACAAGGAACAATATAAATTAAAGCAGTAATAACAGAAACAAATTTAATTACTTACTTACCTAAGTCCCTTGATGTATGGTCGACTAACTCCAGTTTCGTGTGCACTAGCAACTCCTAAATCCTATCCTTTACTTGCAAAAAATATTAAACAAACACACATGAGTGACTACTGAAAGGTCACCTAGCACACACCCCACAACAACACTCACTGCTCTAGCATCTCTCCTAGATGCCACACACAACCACGAAGCAATACTCTTTTGCCCCGATAAGCAACAAATCTTTTGAAATCATATCTTTGAAAACAATTCTTTTCTTTACTTTTCAAAATCATACTCATGTCTTTCAAAACCATTTTCTTTCTTTTCTTTCAAACCATATGCATGATTTTCAAAACTTTATGCATACCTGAAATAACCACTCCTGCCAAATCAAGCCCACAACCACAGGAGAGTGTCACACTCGCCTCGAGCCTCTGCTAAGTCAGAACAAACAAATCATATTTCAAAACTAGCACAACTCCCTAAACCTGAAACCACAATGCCACCTACAGGCGCAAGCAAGACAATGCCTTTTTTGAGCTCAATCAACTCAACACCACTCACAGGCGCAAACAGCTAAAAGCCCCTCACGACTCAAACAACTTAATGCCACTCATGAGCGTAAACAAAACAATGCCACTCATAGGTAAAAATCATAAAGTCTCAATAAGCACTGACCACAAGCAGTTGTTAGAGACAGAGTCTTTGAACCCATTGCACTTCCACGAACTGCTATAATCTGCCCATCCAGGCTTCTGGCCTTTGGGTGTGGCGCGCTACCTTAGCCAAGCAACCGACACTTAGCCACAAGCAGTCCACCAAAGTACAATCAACGATGTCTGCACTACCATGGACAAATCAACCTATGGAGGAGTCTATCTAGCACAGTATCCCGCCTCATTACAGGACCCTCACTGTGCTAACCCTCCTTAGGAAAGTTGTCCTCTCAAGGGACCACCTCATAGGGTACGCCTCTCTCGGTGTCCTAGTTTAGTGCTCCAAACCACTAGAGGCTCCTCACCCCTAGGCTCAACCAGCACTCCCAAGTCTCGGTACCCATATTAGCTAGAGCATCACGTCTAGCTACACTACATAGAGGTCTCATAACCCCTAGTTCTATTGCCACTATACCTCTATATACAATTAATACCCTAGGCTTTTGGTACCCAGAATCAATGGAGTATCATACCTCCAAGTCAAGCAGACCCTCGACCCGTGGACCTTAGTCTTGGCCTCATGAACGACAATCTAATAGTCTCATATCTCTAAGACCCGACGAACACTTACCTCAGCCTCTTGGTCTCTAACCTCACCCTAAGCAACTTGCCTGACCACCCAAGCATATCATCACACCCTCTAGTTCTGGCAACATGCCCCGTCGGTCTCTTGGCCTCATCAAACAGAAACTCTAGAAAGCCTTTCAAAAGCTTTACAAACTATGCATGCCTTTTCCAAATTCTTTTAGAAATCATTTTCAATTATTTTCCAATTTGTCTCAAAATACCAAAGAAACACCACAGGAAAACTACCAACTTGAGAATAAACTTTTAAAATCTTTTGGAAAAACCCAATTTCCAAACCACTCGATGGTTTCCTCGACAAATCATTTAAACCTTTTGTAACACCCCCACCCGGGAGGTGCAACCTCTCACCTATCAGATTTTTTTTATTATGATTAGCACAAATATACTAAGTTACATTCACACATAACTACCAAGCTTAAATTACAAAAATGAATTAAATTACAAACTCACCAAAAACCCAGATGTGAGGTAGAGTGACTCCTCTTATGTGCACTAGTTGAAACCAACTCCTATCCTACACCTGTAGAAACACAAAACCAAGGCACACATGCGTAACCACTGACAACGGTCACTCAACACACACCCCACTAACCATTCGACACACCATGCCGAAGAAACAAACATAACCTATGCTCCAAACAAACAAACAGTGGCATCTCCCTTGAATGCCAACACCACAATAGGGCATGCATCACTACCTAAAAGCATAAACCTTTTAAAACCATGCTTTTCAAATCATGTCTTTCCTTTCAAAACCAAATGCATGTTTTTAAAACCTCATGCAATACTTGAAATGGCTACACCAGCCAAGTCAAGCTCACAACAGCACCTAAGGTGCCACACCACACCAAGCACAGAGCCTTAGCTCGAAACCTCATGGGATCACAATCCCAAAACCAGCACCACATCAATTTGGAAAACATAACGCCACTCACGGGCACAAAACCAACCTAAATCACATCACGTCTCATGGTAGAACAACACAAAACTGGAAGCACCTCGCCACTCATGGGCAGAAACGACACAAAACATCTTGCCACTCACGAGCGGAACACCACACCAACAGTCAACCCACTCACGGGCAAAACCACTCAAAACTATAGTGCCACTAACAAGACAAACCCACTCAAAACTGTAGTGCCACTCATGAGCCAAAGGCTACACAAAGCCACACCGCCACTCATGGGCGAAAACTGAGCAAGACTGCATTGCCACTCACGACGAAACAAACCACAAATCTTGGTTCAAAACCAAACATATCATTCCATTCTTTCACTAGTGCCACCTTGAACAAGGGTGACCAGGCCACAAGCAAACCACTGAAGCGCGACCAGTGGTGCTTGCACTACCATAGTGAAAGTCCCCATGTAAGGCAGACACCACCTCGACCAACAGGCCTCACTATGCCCTTTGACAGGTTACTCAAAAAAACGAGGATGTGTCTCCTCATGACGTCCCTACGGTGACCTGGACACCTAGGTTTCAAATCCCTAGGCCTAGCCTACATCATCACAAACGGAGTAATCCAATCTCTCTCAACCACCCTAAACCTCGACAACCATGGTCGTGTCTGACAACTGGTTCCATTGGAGTTTCATACCTCCTACAAGATTATCGACATCAAACCACATGAATCCAAAACAAAACCTCAGCACCCGTACTAACAAGGGCGTCACGTCCAGTAGCACAAAAGTCTCATACCCCTTGGCTCACTGTCACGTACCTCTGAGTATAGTCAGTACCCTGGGTCTTTGGCACTCGAAACAAATGGAGTATCATACCTCCAAGTCCAGCCAGCCCTCGACCCACAGACCTCAACCTTGATCTCATAAACGACAATCCAGGAGTATCATACCTCAAAGATCCAATGAATACTTACCTCAACCTCTTGGTTTCACCACAACAGAAAACACTAGAAATCACTTTCAAACATTTGAAAGGCATACACATAATTCTTTTCCAAACTCTTCTGGAAAACCATTTCGAAAGCATTTCTCAAATGCACCACAATACCATAAGCCAAGCATCACATGAGAAAACTATAATGAGAGTCATCTACTCTCAACCAAAATCTCTTTCCCAAAATCCTTAAATCACATTCTTTCTAAAGCTTCGAAAACCATTTGAAATTCCCCAATTCCATAGGAAAACTTCACGAAAACACAGCCCAAACAGTTCCTCTGTTTGGCATGGAGAACCACATTTTGGAAACATTTGAGTTCTCAAGCGACACGCTCAATCCACGATGATAACCCAAGAAGAACACTAGTAAACACTTTCTCTAGGTATCTAGTTCACCCAGAAGACACCATATAAGGGCCAAAACGCCAATTTCGAAGTCCTATTCCACTTACGAGACCAAACAGTGCTACTGAATATCTCCTTTAGCGCACCACACCCAAAACCACCCACAACTGACCCTAAGGTTTTCCATCATCCTAGAGTCCATCTAAACCAATATAGGGGGGACTTAGCATTTCTTAGTCATATCAACTTTTAATCTACCCATATTCTAGGGTTCTCTTACTAATTCATTTTAAGCAATCCTATTCTCATTCTAATGATTAACCTAATCATCATTGTGCTAATTATTTGCCCCCTTCCCAATTAATATATATATATACAATCATCACCCAAAGTCTCATTAACATGGTCTTATGCACATCAAACCATTAATTAATCACAATTAAATCATTCCACATCTTTTATCTCATTTATGTGGATTACCATGTCGAACACATGCTTAAAACATCATGGAAGCATCCCTTTAATCATCATTATAAACTATTCCCACTTGGACCAAGGTCTTGTTTCAGTACGTCGAAATTAGATGGTTGACCAAACCTAGGGTTTTGACCCTTAAAACGGTAGACCAAAATTTCTTTCAGTCGTCCGAAAATCCCTGATTTGGTCGACCAAAACTATCTGGTCATCCTAATCTCTGTCAGATTTCCAACCCCACATCCAGAATAGTCCACTAAACCTCTCGACGGTCATCTAAACTTCCCTGTTTCAGTCGAACAAAACCACTCGGTCAGTAGAACAATGACTCAGGAGGGCCTAGTGAGTAGCAAATCAGCATACCGAATCCAATTCGGTATGCCATTTTATGCGATCTCAGGAAATGGCCCAACTCTACCGCTCATCTCTTCTCTCCATTGGGAGTGAGGAGCAAACCTAGCAAACATGTTACAAAACTCTTGCATAAGACATAAGGTGTAGACCCTCAAGTCTACTACAAAACCCCTCAAACCATTCCCAAATCCATCAAGCATGCTTTTCCACAATAAATTCACAAAGACAAGAAGCTCATATTAACTCTGCTGTAGCATACATCTGAAACTCAATCAAAAACTCATTAAAATCCCAACAAATTAGCATGATCACCACACAAACATGTCATGAAATCCATTCCACACATTCTACCATTTTTACATGATTTATCATGCATTATTCACCATTTTCATACATTTGAGCCAATTAACCTAAGAAACCAAAACAAGGAGAAAGGGAGGGGAATGCATGCCTAATCGATGGATTTTGACGACCCCAAAACTTCTCTAGCAAGATCTTAGACTCCCATGGCCTCTAATGAGCTCTCCACCTCCTCCAGTAGCCTCTCCTTCCTCAATCCTTGGCTCACTCCTCACGAACCCATCTCCTACTTCCCAGGAACTGAGGTGATGAGGGAAAACTGATGACGACGAAAAGGACGACGGCGACAGGCAAGGGCAGCAAACCTCCTCCTCCCTCTGGCCATCTCCCATTCTACCTCTCCACTCTCTCTATCCTCTCTTATAAGAAGGGGAAAAGAGAAAAGACAAAAAGGTGAGGCCTAGTGAGGAAAAGCCATGGGAAAATCCACAAGCATAGAACCAGACCATGCGACCAACCACATCCACATGGTTCACACAAACCAGAGGTCGACCACCAACACATCAAAAATCCAGGTCGTTACACCTTTGCAAGCAAACAAATTTCTTTTGTTCCAAAATCCTTTTCAAAATTATTTAAATATCTTTCCAAAAATACCACAAAACACCATGCCCAAAATTGCACGAGAACTGAAAACTAGCAGTCATAGCTCAAAACAAAGCCTTAGCAACTCCCCTGTTTGGCCTAAGTTTTAGCATAACCAAATAAGGAGCCTTTGGTTGTTCGGAACACTAAGACTGAGACTAAGACCCCAAGAGAGGGTGTACCCAGTGGTGTGATCCTAAGAGAGGACAACTTTCCTGAGGAGGGATAGCATGGTGAGGGTCCTGTAGTGAGGCGGGATACCAGGATGGGCAAACTCCTCACATGGTGGTTTGGCCATGTCAATGCAGACACCATTGGTCGCACTTCAGTGAACTACTTGTCGGCCATTATTGGTCTTTTAGTGTTGGAAAACACAACACATTATTGAGGGTCCTACCAAGGAGGTAAGGACATCGAAACAGGAAGGCTACGACTATCTATAGCAATACAATGGATTCGGGGTGCATAAGTGAGCTGCTTGGAAAGGAAGCTTGAATCTGAAGAAGGCAATTAGAGCTCAAAAAAATAGATTTGGAACTCCAATTATCGAGGTTTAGTACTCCCTATACAGGGGCAGGAGTGAGCCACTTGAAAAGGCAACTAGTATCTAGGAAAGGCAAGTAAAGCTCAAAAAGGTAGATTTGTTTCCTTGAGCGCAAAAACGGTAGGAGTAATTGCTATAATCCTCAATCAATTAATTATAAAAAAAAAAGTTTCTAATTCTGACCAATGTTTTTACGTGCACAATGGTATAGGTACATTATCTTTTGCCAAATTCTTATTCTCTTGTACTTTAACCATAAGTTTACGAACTATGTTAAAGTTTCCAAAAAAAATAGACTGAGACAATAAATGGGGTACTTGAATCATTGTGCCTCAATCTTTCGTTTATATTTGACATAGAGAAAAAAAAAGGAGATCATGATGCAATAAAAATAATAACATAAACAAAAAAATTGAATTAAAAAATAACATTAAAAAAATAAATTTTAGAATTAAAACATACCTATTTCTTATTCATCTTTTTATATAAAAACAATAATCAATAACATCAAAATTATGAAATAAAAAAAAAAAAAAAAAAAAATGATCATTAGAATTAAAACATACATATTTGTTGTTCATTTTCTTCAAAATTCCTTTTGAAAAAACAACAAAATAAAAGATAAAAAAAAATCAACAACATCAAAATTCCTTTAAAAACAACTACATGAAAATAAAAGAAAGAATTAAAAGTATACCTATTTTATCAATTATGACCTACTTACAAAAGAGATTAATTGACAACATTAAACAACATCAAGACAAAAAAAAAATACTAAACAAAAACATTAAATTTATTTCACAAACTACATAAAATTTAAAATTAGAAAGCATAATGCATCAATAAAAAAATAAAAAAGCATAAAATATAAAGGTGATTATCAACTACAAAATAGAATTTACCAAATAAAAAATTCTAAAATTCATCAATAAAATAAAGTTTAAGAAATGCATCATGGGCCCCTATAACGTCCCCAATTCCCTTAATAATTTAAAACAAATTAAATTATAGGAAATTAAAAAGCTAAACAGAAATATCAACTACTAGGAACCTGTGTATGTAACTACGAGACTCCAAACTATATATACTATGCTAAAACTCATCTGCATGTTTGCACCTGCAACCCAAGACCACAAAGAAGATGTGAGTGACAAATGTCACCCAGCACGCACTCTACGAAAACAACGAAAAACAAATCAATAATTAATTTTCCTTTAAATTAATTTCGCAAATCATTTTCTCCAAAATCCCACAAACCAGGCCCACAAGGCCGAAAACCACAGCAAACGCAGCCCAGATCGGCCAAAACAGCAAACAGGGCTCTACTAGCCCAAAACCACAAACATGGCCCTCAATGGCCAAAACCACACATAGTCAGTCAGGAAGTCCAGTACCAGGCAACCAACTCTGACCACAAGTAGCCACCAAGGTGTACTGCAATGCCACGGTGAAGCTACGTCCTGCGATTCTCCCACTTGGAGAACCCTCACAAAGTCAACCACTCTGGGAAGGTAGTCCTGTCTCTCAAGACTCCACCAGTTACGGGGCACATGTCCCACCCACACTGGCCACCACAAGATACACCTCCTCAAGGCATCCTCCACATGGTGCTCAGGAAAGAGTGTCATATCTCCACACCCAACAACATCCGAGCCTCAGTACTCACATCGACAGCAGGAGTACCATACCTCCCTGTCATGTCATAAGACACCTCAACCCGTAGACCACAACCCTAGCCTCGAGACGACAATCAAGAAGTCTCACACCTCCAAAATCCGACGACCCTTAGTCTTAGGAGTCTCAACCCCCAACCTCAACCAAGGAGATGCATTCGACCACCCGAGAATGTCGTCACATTCCCTAGTCCCAAAGACACGATCCCATGGTGTCTCGGCCCACACACAAAAAATTAGGAAAATCATTTTCCAAAATGGACCAATTATCTCTTTTCAAACCATTTTATATCTTTGGAAACTTGTTCAAAAACCTCGACAAAACGGCACATCAGGTGTCCCATAAGACCACCACTGATGGTCCACGATCCCATCTCAAATAAGCAAAACAAACCAGTCCGGAAAATCCACAAGAATCAAATTTTACAAAACAGTCATGCCCTGATTTGGCATACCAAAATGGGCTCACTATACCAAAATCCCCTAGATCAGAAGACCGACAAGAATCGGTCGACCGAAATAGATACAAACACACAAAACGGCAGACCGAAAACCAAACTGGTCGACTGAAAGTTCTTGGTTCAATAGACCAAATAAATTCGGTCGATTGAACTAAGACACAACGGTCAACACTCATAGCCAAAAAGGGTAGAATGAGGAGGTTCTTAGATCGAAATTCGACTAGTGGACCTAATCTGACAGAAAAAGGACATACCAAATCGTCTAAAATGGGACCAAGGGGCGAACCCCCCAAACAATCATATAAAATTCAACTAAAACATATATGGTAAACCCTCAAGTCTACTCCAATTCCACACAAACAAAACCAATATCCATTCACTATGTAAGGAGAAATAAATTCGAGAAGCCACAGGGTTCAAAACGACCCAAAACCACATAATGCCACAAATGGACATAAATACCACCATAAATCATCATAAATTCACAATAAATTCTAGGAATGTAAATTTACCTAGATTCCATGCATTCCTATCATTTTCTACCATTCTCATGCTTTCTACAACATGGGATGAGGCGTGTACTTGGAATGAACTCTCCGACGATCCTCCGACCAACCACTAGGGCCACTGGCGACTCCAACCCACATCGAGGCTTCCTCGACCAAAGGGAAAAACCACCGGAGCTCCACACACCGCCATGAGCCGCACAACCACCTCTGCCTCTCTCACTCTCTCTCTCTCTCTCTCCCCGACGCACAAGATGGAGGAGTAAAACAGGGGGAGAAAATGGGGAGAATGGTAGAGATGGGGAGAGAGGAGAGGGAGGGATGGGGAAGGGGGAGGGTGAGGGGTGGGAGTGGGGAAGTGAGTGAGGTGGAGGGGAGGAGGAGTGCACCCAAGGGAGGAGGAGGAGAAGGAAGAAGGAGAGGGGAGAAAGGCGGTGGAAACAAGGGAGGGTGAGGTGCAAGGGAAGCCTCCGACCGCTGCCATATACGTGTGGGAAAGAGCAACTACGTGCATGGCCAACCACCACGCACGCACGCACCCGCCCGTCACCAACTGCCCCCCAGCCACACCGCGCACAGCACAACCACCAGCCACAACAACCGACCCACAAGCACGAACCCACACACGAGCCCACAAGCACAGTGCCACAATGCACAGTGCCAACAACGTGCAAACAAGCACAGAAACACACAAACAGAAGCCGGTCCATGAGACCAAAGCCCAAAATCACAAAACACACAAATAGGCCTCGAAACACTAACACCTATCGAGAAGTAAATTCATTAAAAATTGTAAATAATTACAAAATGAATTTATGAGTGTTACATCCTAACCACCTTAAAAAGAAGATTTCGCCACTGAAATCACTAGTAGGCGAAAAGATACGAGTACTAGGCTAGGATGGTTTCCTCATGCTCCCACATAGCCTCCTCGGCCCTATGATGCCACCACCGCACCAAGACCAGTGGAATCACCTTGTTCCACATCACCTACTCCTTACGATCAACAATCTGAATGGCATCCTTCACAAAGGACAGATTTTCATAGAGCCCCTCTGGTTGAACTAGGATCACATGAGATGTGTCAGCCAGACACTTCCTCAGCATAGAGACATGGAACACATCGTGCACACACAACATCTCTAGTGGTAGATCCAACCGATAGGCAACCTCACCGATCCTCTGGGTAATCTGGTACAAGCCAATATAGTGAGGACTCAGCTTCCCACGCTTCCCGAACCTCATGACAACCTTGGTCGACAACACCTTCAGAAACACATAGTCACCCACTAGAAATTCCAGTGGTCTCCGCCTCCTATCGGCATAGCTCTTCTGCTAACTCTGTGTAGCCAACAACCTGCTACAGATCAGATCAACCATGTCCGCATACAGCTGCACAAGCTCCAAACCAATCAACTAGCGCTCGCCCACCTCACTCCAGCAAATCGGCGATTTGCATGGCCTACCATACAAAGCTTCGTGCGGTGCCATCCCAATGCTCGAGTGATAGCTATTGTTGTAAGCGAACTCAATCAATGGCAGATAGTCCTCCCAACTCCCTTGCAACTCAAAGGCACACATTTTGAGTAAATCATCCAATGTCTAGATAGTTCTCTCTGTCTGACCATCTGACTGAGGATGAAATGCTGTGTTATAGTTGAGCACTGTGCCAACGGCCTCCTATAGAGTTCTCCAGAACCTTGAGGTGAACCTCGGGTCTCTATCAGATACAATGGACACCAAAACACCATGCAACGGAACCACCTTGGAAACATACAGCTCTGCCAGATGGTGCATCGAAAGCTTCACCATAATGGCTAAGAAGTGAGCAGACTTGGTTAGCCGATATGCACAATCACCCACACTGTATTGTTCTTCCTCTGAGACCGCAGCAAACCAATCACGAAGTCCATAGAAATGTGCTCCCACTTCCACACAGGAATATCCAATGGCTGCAAGGTCTCTCCACGTCTCTGGTGCTCTACCTTGACCAGCTAGCAGGTTGTACACCTCTTCACATGGTCAGCAACATCCTTCTTCATGCTAGGCCACCAAAAGTTCTACTTCAAGTCTCTGTACATCTTCGTACTCCCAGGGTGGATAGTGTACCTAGACCAATGCACTTCATCAAGCAATCTCTGCCTGGCCTCCTCATGCTGGGGCACACACAGATGCATATCATACCTCAGTTCCCCAAATGCCCCAACAGAGAAGTGAGGCTCCCCATCAGCCTCCAGCTTTCCAAACACAACCTGAACAAACGAATCCAACTGCTGACAGGCAATAATAAACACTATCAGCTTGAGGCAAACAGACAGGTTGGCCACCCAGGCATCAACCATTCCTCAAGCTTGTCTCTTCGACCTGTAGCTCACTAGATTCTCCAGCATGGTCCACTCCTTGACCATTAGGCTCGCCAACACGTGTGTACGCCGACTCAAAGCATCGGCCACCACGTTGGCCTTCTTATGGTGGTAAGACAGGCTGAAATCATAGTCCTTCAGATACTCCACCCACCGACGTTGCCTCTGGTTGAGGTCCCTCTGCATGAAGATATACTTCAAGCTCTGGTGATCGATGAAGACCTCAAACTACTCTCCACACAGATAGTATCACTAAAGCTTGAGAGCCAACACTACGGCCGCCATCTCCAAATCATGGGTCAGGTAGTTCTTCTCATGATCCTTCAGCTAGCACGAAGCATATGCACTGACATTGCCATGCTGCATCAAAATACAACCCAATCCAACACCACTGGCGTCACTATAAACAGTGATGCCACCACTTCCAGAAGGTAGAGTCCACACCGGGGCAGAAACCAAACGAGACTTCAGCTCTTGGAAACTCACCTCACAATTCCGATCCTAGCAAAATAGAACTCCCTTCCTAGTCAACTCTATCAAAGGCACGGCTATCGAGGAGAAATCCTTAATGAACCTCCTATAATAGCCCACCAGACCCAAGAAACTCCTAATCTCCGCCACAGTCCTGGGTCGCTCCCAACTGTTCACCGCCTCGACCTTGGCCAGAACCACTCTGATGCCTTCCCCAGAAATCAAATGGCCAAGGAACATGACTTTACTCAGCTAAAACTCACACTTGGAGAATTTGACATACATCTAATGACACCTCAGAGTATCCAAAACTGCCCTCAGATGCAAGGCGTGAGTCTTAACATCAAGGGAGTAGACCAATACGTCATCAACAAAAACTACAACGAACTAGTCCAGAAAAAGGCTGAAAATTCTATTCATCAAATCCATAAACGCAGCCGGTGCATTGGTCAAGCCGAAAGGCATGATCATGAACTCGTAATGCCCGTACCACATCTGAAAAGCAGTCTTCTGAATATTTGAGTCTTGTATCCTCAACAGGTGATACCTTGACCTCAGATCAATCTTCGAGAACACGGATGCAAACTGCAATTGGTCGAACAGATCATCAATGCGAGGCAAGGGATACTTGTTCTTCACTATGATCTGGTTCAGCATCTAATAATCTATACACAGCCAAGGCGAACCATCCTTCTTACGAACGAAAAGACAGGCGCTCCCATGAAGACACATTTGGCCTGATAAATCCCTTTTCCAACAACTCCTACAACTGAGTCTTGAGCTCTCGCAACTCCGCTAGTGCCATGCGATAGGGAGGTTTCGACACAATGCCAAAATCGGGAATCAGATCGATCAAGAACTCTACTTCCCTGTGAGGTGGCATACCAGGCAAATCGTCAGGGAAAACGTCGAGATATTCACACACCAAAGAGATGTTGTGAACACCCAACTCAAGAGAGGTGGAGGTAACTATACTCGCTAGATACCCCACGCAACCCCTAACTAAAGACTTATAAGCCTTCATAGTCGAACCAAAATGATAAGCTTAGGCTCACCCTGACACCCACCTTGCACAAAGAAAGATCCATCCTCAAGAGACCCAAAATAAACTCTCCTCCGAGCATAGTAGATCAAAGCAAATTGCTGCACCAACCAATCCATGCTTAGTATCACATTGTAATCCTGCATGTCCATCATGATCAGGCTACCGTCGAATTCTCTGTCATTCCGTGTCAAGTCAATAGACCACAGATACTTCCATGCCAAACTATGCTCCCCCAGCGGTGTTACCACGTTGAGATGAAAGTTTAGTCTAGCTGGTCTCTCTCACAACTCCGCCGCAAAAGACTCAAAGACAAAGGAGAAAGAACTCCCTGAGTCAAACAACACTTTGGCCATCAAACCAGCCACAATAAAAGAACCTAATGGCCAAGCAATACAACACCATCACATCCATACAATCAGGCAAATGTCCAGGTTACAAATGTTGGATACTAAAGCTTCTCTAGAGGGGGGGTGAATAGAGATTTTCCGGTTTTAATTAACTCTTTGTAATTATTTATGCAATCTGAAAGTACTTAAGATTTAGCATACAAACATTCAATCACAAAGACACCAAGAATTAT
>JAMKQA010051883.1:0-10158 GCA_024699735.1 Posidonia australis
CATTGTAAAAATGTAAATTTTTTTGACACTTGGCAGATCTTAAATTCATCCTTATCTGATTTTATGTTGTGACTCAGTTTCCTTTGTTATCAATGTTGTTGTTTACTTGTATGTAGTTATGCTTATAAACCAATTCAGTCTCTTGGTTTCTGTCTTATCCTTTCTTCAAGTAGTGTTCTTAATTATTTTCTTTCCTTTACAAGGATCCTATTTGTGGACTCCTATTTGATGGATCTGTGTAATTGCATTAGTAGATCCTAGTACTCTAGGATGTCACTATATATATACTCAACAATAGAACCGTAAGGAATTGGATATACTCAACAATGTTATACATGCTAAGATGTTACAGGATCATCGGAACCGAGTTTTCCATGACTTTCGAAATGGTGCATGTAGGAATCTTGTGTGTACTGGTATGTATCGTACTTTTGTTCATCTTCAACATTCAACTATTGTAGTTTTTTGTAGTTCTGGAAATGATAGTACATGTTTATGATTAAAGTTCAGAATTGAATGCTTTAGTTGCATCTGGTAGTTTTTTGTTGCATATGTCTTGTAGTATCATGTGGATCTTGCCGTGTATTTGTTCATCTTCAACATTCAACTATTGCAGTTTTTTGTAGTTCTGAAAATTTTAATTTTTTTTTATTACTTGCGAGGAGTTAGCGAGGACATTTTTCTCGCTAAGTCCTCGCAATTATTTATTATTTATTTTTTTTAAAAATTTTTGCGAGGACTTAGCGTGGACATTGTGAGGAAATTACGACTAATAGCGAGGACATAACGAGGATTTTCTGTCCTCGTCAAGTCCTCGCAAAATTTCTTAAGAAGATTTTGCTAGGAAATTTACTCGCAATTGAAATTTAACGATGATGCATTTAGTGAGGGCTTATTGTCCTCGCAATGTCCTCACAAAGGTCATTAGCGAGGAAATTGCGAGGACATTGGGAGGACTTAGTGAGAACATTTGTCCTCGCGATTTCCTGTTTTTCTAGTAGTGAACCCGATCCGACCTATTTGACAGTCCTAGTATAAAGTCTGATTATTTTTTCCTATTTATGTTGTAACGATTTGTGTCTCTACACTTAAGATTTATTAATCTAATTAAATCAAACATAATTAAATACTTAATTTACAGAATAATTAAAGACTAAATAAATGTATTTAACTACCAGGAACTTGTAGTAAACAGCTAGGTGACTTTGACTATATGTGCACTAGAGTTAAATACCACTACTCGTTTGCACTTGCAACTAAAAAAATACAGAAGAATACATGAGTGACTAGAAAATTCACTTAGCACACACTTCATGAAAAACCACGTGAAAACCAGAATAAAACTTTTGATTAGAATCAAATCGGATTTTAAAACATTCTTCGAAACCATTTTATTATCTTTGAAAATATCGTTAGCACCAAAAATACCAATCACTACAAATCGGGTCCTAGTGGCCAAAACCTACGGAAAACTACGTTACACAGTTGAGAACACCAAAAACACCTTGAGTCGTGTTGCTCGGTGTCAAGTAACCATCTTTAGCCATAAACAGCTATCGAAGTGCACTATATTGCTACAAACAAGTCACCCTACAAAAAAGTAACTCTGTCATGGGTTCCTTTCACCTGTAGGACTCTCTAAAGGCTAACTATACACCAGAAAAGTCTATTCACCTTACACTTAGGCGAGCCGTCTTCTCTCAGGACTTCAACAAAAATAGGACACGTGCACTATCCATACTGGCTACACACTTGTAGACATGCCCTCTTAGCGTCCACACCACAATGCCTAGAGTAACTGGAGTGTCATACCTTTAGGTTTAAACGACATCCTAGGTCTCAACACTTTGAGCAACCAAAGTGTCGTACTTCTAGGTTCGGACGGTACTTCGACCTGTGGACTTCAATCTCGACCTCGTGAACGACAATCCAAGAGTATCATACCTTTAAAATCTGATGAATACTTGCCTATAGTTTCTTGGTCTCTGACCTTAAACTTAGGTGACGTGCTCGACCATTCGAGAATATCGTCACATTTCCTAGTCCATGAAACACAACTCTCCAGTATCTTGACCCACCTCACCAGAAAACTACGAAAATTCTTTTCTAAACATTACCACATTTTCTGGAAATAATTTTCAAAATCATTTATAAATCATTGGCATATTGTGAGACCAAAACACTATTTCACTACATTTAAAACACCACCACCCAAAATAGAAAATGCCAAAATAATGCTTGCTCTGGCCAAAATGTGGGAGTGACTCGTGCAACCAACCTACGCAGGCTATTCACGCAGGTTACCCGCATGTCACTCCAAAAACCAGAGCTCCGTAGGCCACCCAAATACCCAAAATCCTATCTCCTACCACACTTAATCAAACTTAGCATGTAATATATCAAATTGAAGAGAATCAAATATACTTTCATTTGATACCAAAATCACAAGATTTTATACAATGAAACTCACAAAATTTACTATAAAAGCCTCGGATGAATAGTGTAAACCAAAATTAAATAATAACTATTAAAAATCAATTATTCAACCAAAAATCATGAAACAAGTTCTATCATGCTTAGAACATCACAAGGGACACAATCATATAAATTTTATGGAAAATGGAGAAGAAAAAGGTAAGGTGTGGACCTGACAGTCGTGTACAAAGACCTTCTTCTCGCACGCCAATTGACCTTTACATTACTGTCGATGACCGCCACCACACCAGGGCTCCTTAATGCCACTTGCTGAGCACCGGAACATCAACTGGAGCTTACCACACCACGGCCAGAGTGATTGACAACCACCTCTCTTGATTGTAGGTAGAAGAGAGGAAGGAGGAGGTGAGGCAGGGAAGGGAAGAGGGAGAAGGGAAAGGATGAAGAAGAAGAGGAAGAGAGAGGCTCGCGAAGGTTGGTGCTCTACGGATAGTGGGAGAAGAGGTGGTGGCTTGAGGGACACGACTCGCCCTTATATGGCCGTGGGTCATGTTAGGCAGCCACATGCATAACCGTGACTCCATGCCAACAACTAATACAACACCACAAGGCCACCAACTCCTCTACCTACTCCTCATGCTTTGGACAAGCCACTGCATGAGGCCACAACCACTCCTCCACACCAACTTGTCAACTCCACGCATGAGCACAATGTGCCAACAAACACCTTAGCCAAGCACCAAGCCAAAATAGGAAAAATCGAATTAACTGAATGCACATTGCAGAATGGATACGCAACACCAAGTCGCGGAAGCTATCCGCTAGGCCAACCCGTAGTAGGAACTCGCGGTCAAAATTAATTTAATGGCCAAAACTAGAATTAGAGCCAAAATGCCAATCACAAAACTCATAGAATTAGGTCACACAGTAGTAATACCTATCCACAATTAAAATCCATTAATTCTGAACAATTAAAAGAGCAAATGACTAGTAATAGACCTATGCATTGCATGCGTAGTATTCATTTTGTTGCTAAATTTATTATAATTGTCCAAATATATAATAAATTTACAAGTACAATATAAATAAGAGAAAAAAAGAACTCAGCAACAACTTGAAGAGAAGAACTTATAAGTCAAGTAAATACTTCACATGCTTGTGCATCAAAATCAAAGTAGTTTCTTCCTTCACTATAAGAAAACTGGGCTTTAACACTAAAAAAGCTGTTGCTAATTAAATTGAGCCACGACTTTGTGGTGGAGTCCATGGTTAAAAATCCCATATATAAATTTAGTCACCACTTTGACTAGTCATAGCTAATTTAGTCATTATCTACAACCATGGTGAATTCGTGACAATGAAGGTATTCTAATCTCATAAAAATCTATGGCCAATGTTGTGATTAATTTAGCTACGATTGTTCCATGGCTATTTCATGACCAAGGCCATGGCTAATGTTTCTACAATTTTAGCTTGTAATATAATTTTTTTCTTCTTTTCACCTATATTATAACATATAAAACAAACTAATTTTTTATCAAAATAAAGATTATATACTAATTTAACAATAAGCTTCAAATTTACCAAAAATAAAGTTTATTAATTCCATATAAATACATCATGTTCTCATATTAAAGTATCAATTACAAAACTATTTCTAAAAGAAAATTTAACATTAAAACTTAAATTGTCTTTAAATATGAATAAAGGTCTAAGATTGATTGAATGAAATATCTAAATCAAACATTGTCTTCTGTATGGCTTATAGGATCTAACTCAACATCATCATCATCAATATCATTAACATTTGTAGAAGTCTAGAAAAACCAATACAAATCATGGAATTAACTCAACAACATTGCATGAACTATATAAAAAGAAAAAAACAAAGAAATATAGCAAAATAAAAATTAATCATAGACAATAGTGATTTTCAACTAGAATTACAATGAGATATCAACCTAAAATGATTTGAATCATAAGTAATTTCTTTCAACTAGAATGTCAGACTTCTTCAAGATAGTAAAATATGATAATTTAAGTTGTACATGTGATTCCCTTGCTCCTATTTATGAAGCATGCCCAACTGTCATTATTATCCTTTAATCAAGAATTATATGAAAATCCAAAATTTAAGACCAGAAAGTTGTGAAACACACATTAGTTACACAAACCAAAGCTAATCTCGTACGGAAAATAGCATGATTTTTGGATATAAATAAATAGTACAATTGCATAGAGTGTTAACTAGATGTTGAATCTACTGTGTTGTTTTGTCTTACTTATTCTACTTTACTTTCATATTTTGTAACGTCCCTACGCATCATAAATCAACATCAGTACTACCCATTTAACTAATTAATAGAATTAAACTAAAATAAAGTAAATAAACAGCTTAAACAACTAATTAACTACTTAGAACCTTGTGTGTAGCTTGTGGCTCCTTTCTATACGCACTAGTACTAGACTGCACCAATATCTGCACTTGAAAACTAAAACATAAAATGCGTGAGTGACCTAATGTCACCCAGCACACGCCCACCAAAACAAACGTGAAACTATGCCATTTTTGCAATCACAAGTACTTTTCAAACATTTCATAGTCATGCTTTTCAAATATTCTCTTTTTGTTTCTTTTGAAATTCCATGCATCTTTTCAAATCATTTATGTATTTCATGAAAACCAAACTCGACTAGTACCAGCCTAAAATAGCACATAGCACAGTTTAAGCAAACCTTAGTTGGAAGTAGCTAAAACCACAAATCAGGACTATAACCTGGTGAAAACTTCAAGCGAAACTCATGCGCCAATTCTAGCTTAAAACTAAGCTCGCACATAGTCCGACTAAAACCCGTTGCGTCACCCTGGCCACAGATGACCGACTGGCCACAAGCAGTTGGTGAGGCATCAACCCCGACCCTACTGCATTGCCATGGTGAACCACTCCACGCAAGAGTCCACAAGTCTTCGCCACACAGGCCTCATAGTACCATGACCACATAGGTCACAAACACACGTATGAGGTGCATCATCACGACGCCCTTGTGTGCTTGGACACCTCGGGACTCACAACCCAAGGCTCAGCCAGCACTAGGCAAAGAGCGTGGATCGGTCTCTTTCACCCGAGCTCTACAGTACCTCAAAGAGCCATGGTCTTTTTCACTCGTACCCGTCGTTGGCAACCACGTCGTAGGGAACATACTGAATTCATGGAGGTCTCATACCTCCATTGGCTATGCCCCTACTGCCACACGGATCTAACCCAAAGCCATGGAAAACTTTAGAAAACATGCATTTCCTTTTCAAAACATCCTTTGAAAACTTTTTCATTACAAAAATCATTTCCATGAATCAAAACTTACCAATTATACAAAATTCCAAAACTGACTACACCTAGGTGCACCACCTAGGTGAGTCACCATGGTGAGACACCTAGGTGAGTCACCATGGTGCACCACCATGGTGAATCAACATGGTGCGCCACCATAGTGAGTGTAACGTCCCTAATTTCCATAATAATTTAAAACAAATTAAATTATAGGAAATTAAAAGCTAAACAGAAATATCAACTACTAGAAACCTATGTGTGCAGCTATGAGACTATGGACTATATGCACTATGCTAAAACTCATCTGCATGTCTGCACCTACAACTCAAAACCACGAAGAAAGTGTGAATGACAAAAGTCATCCAACACACACCCCTATGAAAACGACGGAAAACAAAACCACAATTAATTTACCTTTTAAATTCATTTCAAAAACCATTTTCTCTAAAATCCCATAAACCAGGCCCATAAGGCCGAACACTACCTCAAACACGGCCCACACCGGCCAAAACAGTAGACAAGGCTCTACTAGCCCAAAACTACAAACATGGCCCTCAATGGCCAAAATCATACACAATGAGTTGGGAAGTCTTGCGCCAAGCAACCAACTCTAGCCACAAGGAGTCACCAAAGTGCACTTCACTACGACGGTGTGCCACCATATGTAGGAGCCAATCATCGTCCTGCGATCCTCTCACTTGGAGAACCTTCACAGAGCCAACCCCCACTAGGGAAGGCAGTCCTGTCTCTCAAGACACTACCAGCTACGAGGCATGTGTCCAACTCGCATTGGCCACCATAGGGTATGCCTCCTCACGGCGTCTTCCACATGGTACTCAGGAGGGAGTGTCATACCTCCACAACTGACAACATCCGAGCTTCAGTGACAACAAGAGTATCATACCTCCCCGTTGTGCCACAAAATATCTCAGCCCGCGAACCACAATCCTAGCCTTGAGACGACAGTAAGGGAGTCTCATACCTCCAAGACCCGACGACTCTTAGCCTCAGGTATCTCGGCCCCCGACCTCAACTAGGGAGACGTGCCCGACCACCCGAGAATGTTGTCACATTCCCTGGTCCCGATGACACGGTCCCATGATGTTTCGGCCAACACATAGAAAATCAGGAAAACCATTTTTCAAAATGGGCCAACCATCTCTTTGAAAACCATTTCCAAATCATTTTATATCTTTGAAAACTCATTCAAAACCTCAACAAAATGACACATCAGGTGTCCCATAAGACCACCATTGATGGCCCACGATCCCATCTCAAATGAGCAAAACAAATTAATCTTGAAAACCCACGAGAATCACATTTTATAAAACAGTTGGACCCTAATTTGGCATACCAAAATGGGATTAGTATACCAAAATCTTATGGATCGGTAGACCGACCAGAATCGGTTGACCGAAATAGGTACAGACACTCAAAAAGGTAGATTGAAAACCAGACCGGTTGACCGAAAGTTTCTGGTTCAGTAGACCCAATAAATTCAGTCGACCTAGTTGGGACACATTGGTCAACACTCATAGCCAAAAACAGTAGACCAAGGAGGTTCTGTCGATCAAATTTTGACCAAAGGACCTAATCTGACAGAAAAACGACATACTGAAATGATTCGATGTGCTGTTTTCTGCGAAACTAGAAAACAGCTCACGACATCCACCCGCAAGTTCGCCCAAAATGGGACCAAGGGGAGGACCTCCAAAACAAGCACCACAAAATCCAATTAAAAAAAATATAAGGTAGACCCTCGAGTCTACTCCAAATCCACACAAACAAAACCAAAATCCATTCACCATACAAAGAGAAATAAACTCGAGAAGCCATAGGAGTCAAAAATGACCCAAAACCACACAATGCCATAAATGGCTATAAATACCATCGTAAATCAACATAAATGCACAATAAATTCTAGGAATGTAAATTTACCTAGATTCCATGCATTTTTATCATTTTCATGCTTTCTACAACATAGGGTGAGGTGCGTACTTGAAATGAGCTCTCTAGTGATCCTCCAGCCAACCATCGGTGCCATTGGTGACTCCGACCCTTGTCGAGGCTTTCTCGACCATAGGGACATACCACCGGAGCTCCACACGCTGCCACGAGCCGCCGCACGCCATCATTGATCCTTAGGCATGCCCAATCGGGAGGAAGTAGAGAGAGGGAGGGAGGAGGTGGGGAAGGGAAGTGTGTGAGGGAGAAGGGAGAGGGAGACGGTAATGGAGAGGGAGGGTGGAAATGGGGAAGTGGGAGTGAGGGCGAGGGATAGGGAGTTGGGCGTGCTCAAGAAGGAGGAAGGAGTGTGCAGGGAGAAGGAGGAAGGACTCAGGTCGTGCATGGTGGAAGCCCCTAGATTAAAAGACCATGCAGAGAGAGCAGGTGGCTGTGTGCATGCAACTAGTTAGCCACACGCTCCCTCAGCTATCAACCTCGCCAACAACTACATGGACTCAACAAACCACCACAACCAAGAAGCCAGCTGCAAGCCACACCCACACGAACCCACACACAGGCCCACTAGCATAGTGCCACACGCATAGCACTAACCACAGGTAGGAACACTCAAACAAAAGCTAGTCCACGAGGTCCAAGTTTAAAATCACAAAACACAAAAATAGGCATCGAAACAGTAATACCCGCCCAAAAATGAATTCATTAAAAATGTAAATAATTACAATATGAATTGACGGGTGTTACATCTTGTGACCATGACGGTGGAACCCTGCACGACTCTCCTTTATTTGGTGCGTGGAAGCACACGAGGAGTTCCGATACGGTCACGGCGAAGATGGTGAATCTGGAGAAGAAGACTAGACTTGGAAACACCAAGGAAGGATAAGAAAGGATAAGGAAAGGAGTTGCCACCTAGTCTTTTAATGGAAAGACAAGGAAAACCAAACACACAAGAAAACCAAGAAGCAAACAAGATGCAGAAAACATGTGTGCTCTGTGCCTAATGGATATAATGCACAAATGAATGCAAGCCAGAGAAAGGGTAAGGATTCTGGTTACGCATGGGGAAGGGGTTAGGCACCCCCATGCGCTTGAGAAACTCGATCTTTCTAGGTTTCCTACTTGTCACAAGGTCTAATGGATGTGTGCTTGCCTATTCTAAATGTTTATGCTAAAGATGACTAGAAAACATGCCAAATCAAAGAGAAGAAATGAAATAAAGGGAAGAAATTAATCCGAGGGACAAATGTAGGCATTGAGAATGCCGTTTTACTGTACGCCTGTAGACATCTCAATTTTTCCAATTTTGCAGAATGGAGATGTGGTAGCTGAGCTCTGACTAAAACAAAGCCTTTTGGGCCCACCTAAACCCATTTAGCCCATTTAGGCCCACCTAAATCCATTTGGGCCCGTGGGGGCACATAAGGCCCACATAGGCCCATTAAACCCTATTTGAGCCCACTTAGGCCCATAAGACCTATTTTGGCCCATTTAGTCCATTTGTGCCCATTAATGCCCGTTAGGCCCAATTGAAGCTCATTAGGCCCATGGTGGCCCACAAGGCCCATATAGGCCTATAAAGCCCATTAAGCCCAATTAGGCCCACGGAGGCCTACAATGGCACAACCCACATTTATTCCTATTTAAACTTCTTCCAAAACAAAGCTCATTCATCCTTTTTTATCCAAATTTAAGCCCAATATCACATTTTCCTTCATTGGCCTAAGTTTACATCTAAATATTCAAATTTTATTTCAACCCAACTCATTTCTCCACTGAATTCACTCTTCCTCCTTAACACCTCACGAACCCAATTAGCCATTGAGCTTACCTCAATCCCTGAGCTCATTTAGCAGCCCGTCTCCTTCAGTCCATTAGATCCAGCAAGCCACCAGAACATCAGCCAGCCATTGGATGAGCCGCCGGCGAGCTTGGGCCACCGTTGATTCTTGTCGGCGAGCAGGGGACAGGATGGAGCAGGGAGGGGGCAGTCGTTGGAGCTTGTTAGGCTGTTACAGGACCAGTTAGTGGGTTTTAGTTAGTCTGTTAGGTGGTTAGAGCTGGGAGTGGGTTGTTACAGTGATGGGTCGTCGTTCTCCGTTCACCTATATAAGGAGGAGGACGCCAGCGTTTTCAAGAGGTTAGACGATACGAGAGAGAAAACTGAGAGTGAGAGGGAGAGAATTCCGAGCGGAGAGCGTGAAGCAGAAAGCCAGCCGCCACTTTCGGAGCTCCAACGACGATCTCCAGCCAGGTACACATCCCCGATCACTCTAATTGTCTGAATTGTAGCCTCTAGGTCTTCTTCTCTGTTTCTAGTGCGATCCCAAGCGATCCAAAGGTGTTCTCTGATCAGGATCGCCCTCCGGTGCCCCGTCGTCGCCAAATTCTGGTGACAAAGGGGGGGGGGGGGGGGCGCAAACCAGGA
>JAMKQA010051884.1:0-17338 GCA_024699735.1 Posidonia australis
CATCCTCATCCTCAACAGTCACACCTATATTCCTCAACTCCATGAGGATAGTATTAAGCTGATCCAGATGCTGTTTCAAAGGTGTGCCTTCCTTCATCTTCAAAGAAAACAATCTTTGCTTGAGCAACAACTTGTTTGTTAGGGACTTTGTCATATACAAAGTTTCCAACTTGTGCCACAAACCGGGTGCTGAAGTTTCATCAGCCACCTCTATAATTACCTCATCTGATAAACACAACAGAATGGTAGAATGAGCCTTCTCTTCTTGCAGTTCATACTCGACAGAATTTTTGTCAATAGTTGACTCCTTATTCAGGGGAGCCCAAATGCCTTGTTGCTTCAACAAGGCCTTCATCTTACTCTACCATAAGCTGAAACTGTTTTTCCCATTAAACTTTTCAACCTTCATCGCTGGAGTTGCCATTTAAATGCAGAAACAAAAAAAACAGCAGACTAGCAGAAAATTCAGAAGCAACTCAACCAGCAGATACTGTACTGAACTATCCCCAATTAATCAAAGCAGCAATCAAATTCACAAAACACCACAAAACAGAGTAAATCTGAGCAAAATCTGACCGATGCCCTAATCTCGCCAAAACTCCACAACAAATGCAATCAAGTCCACAATTGCAACCAATCAAAAGTGAGTTTAGAGAACTTACTACCCGTGCCACAAAATGGGACGGTGGAAGGCCCAACGGCGCAGCGCAGCAAGGCCAAAAATCCGGACTGCCCACGGCACGGCAAAAATACCAAAATTCGGACTATTGTCGCTGGCCACCGGACGCGGACGATCGGCAGCAACTGCAGGACACGGACGCCTGTGGGACGGACGGATGCCGATCGGACGCGGGACGCGAGCGACACAACTGTTGGACGCTCGCGGGCGACTGGCGATGGATGAACGGTCGCTCGCGGACAGACGGGCGACGAACGACAGACTCGCAGATGGTCAACGCGCGGCTGACAGACGAACGAACGGATTCACGGACGCACGAACGGACGACGAACGCAAGGCTGACGACGGACGAAACGCGCGGCTGACGGGAATTC
The DNA here is from genome assembly GCA_024699735.1 of Posidonia australis. Lineage (NCBI taxonomy): Eukaryota > Viridiplantae > Streptophyta > Magnoliopsida > Alismatales > Posidoniaceae > Posidonia > Posidonia australis. The sequence goes on from JAMKQA010051884.1 coordinate 1,054, forward strand.
TGAACAGACGGTGGATTTTGAAAAACCCCTAAAATCCCAAAATCTCCTCTCCCTTCTTCAACACAAATCAAATCGCAAAGCAAACTCCCAAACCTGCTCTGATACCACTTGTTGTGCGTGGAATCAAGGAACGTGCAGCGGACAAATGGGAGGATGAACGTCACAGGGAAGAAAAGGGGGCGCGAGGAGAACGAACACAGAATTTTACGTGGTTCCCCAACTTGGGTACGTCCACGGGATGGAGAGCTTGGTGGTTCTATTCTAATTTTGGGGATACAAAATGACTCCCTTCATTTGGGTGCCCTACACAAGCTTATATAGCTTGGCAACCCAAGAGTCAAAAGACCAAAATACCCCTACAACTTATACATCAAATATACAACAATTCAAGACACATACAACATGACTGTTATACTCAACATTTTCAATTTAAATAAGCAGTCAACCAATGAACCAGATGAGACATTCAAGATTAACATGATCAAAGAGTTCTTAGAGGAAGAAGACCTAATAGAGGATGACATTGATTTTGATCTAGGCAACTTTGACCAAAGTTTTGAGGAAATTTTTAAAGAAGAATTATTGTTGGTAGAGAAAGTCAATGAGTTAACCCAATGTAGGACCAACAGTTGGTATGACCCTCCTTCAGAGCCCGTCACTTCTAAGCCTAGACCTAATCCTAAGCCATTTGTTGAGAAGCCACCAGTATTGGAGCTTAAACCTTTGCCTGAATACCTCAAGTATGCTTATTTAGGGCAAGATCAAACCCTTTCTGTAATCATTGCAGCCAATTTAACTCATGATCAAAAAGAGGCATTGTTAACCGTCTTGAGTGAGAATAAGGAAGCCACAGGATGGACCATGGTTGATATCAAGGGAATTAGTCTAACAATTGTGCAACATCGGATCCACTTGATAGAGGAAGGCCACCCTGCTAGAGATCCACAAAGACGATTAAACCCTATAATGAAGGAAGTGGTAAGGAAAGATATACTAAAGTGTCTTGATAATGGGATCATCTATCCCATCTTTGATAACTCATGGGTAAGTTCTGTCCAAGTAGTTCCAAAGAAATCTGGAATTACTGTAATCCAAAATGATGATAATGAGATTATTTCCCCTCACATCCAAATAGGATGGTGAGTATGCATAGACTATAGGAAGCTGAATGCGGCAACTACAAAAAACCATTTTTCTTTATCATTCATTGACCAAATGTTGGAGCGGTTAGCTAGCCAGGAGTATTACTATTTACTTGATGGATATTCTAGTTATAACTAAATTCCCATTGCTCATGAGAACCAAGAGAAAACCAACTTCACCTGCCCTTTTGGAACTTTTGCATATCGTCGCATGCCCTTCGAGCTATGCAATGCTCTAGCTACTTTCCAAAGATGCATGATAAGCATCTTCTCTGACATAGTGGAAAGATTTCTAGAAATTTTCATGGATGACTTTTCCATTTTTGGTTCTACATTTTCTAAATGCCTCCATCATCTTAAATTGGTATTAAAAAATGCAGAGAAAAGAATTTGATACTTAATTGGGAAAAATATCACTTCGTGGTCCAACAAAGCATTGTTTTGGGCCATGTCATTTCAAAAGGAGGCATAGATGTGGATAGGGCCAAGGTGGGTCTCATTGCGAATCTTCCTCTACCAAAAATAATTAAGGACATTAGGACTTTCCTAGGATGTGTAGTATTTTATAGGAGATTTGTTAAGGACTTTAGCAAGGTTGCTAGGCCCTTAACCAATCTATTGTCCAAGGATATTCCTTTTGACTTCACCTATGAATGTCTCAAGGCATTTGAGCATCTTAAGAAGGAGTTGATTTTAGCTCCTATCATTCACCCACATGTTTAGACCTAACCGTTTGAGTTGATGTGTGATGCATCTGACTATGCAATTGATGTTATTCTAGGTCAAAGGATTGACAAGTTACCACATGTGATCTACTATGCAAGTAAAACATTGAATGATGCAAAGCTAAATTATTCCACCACAAAGAAAGAATTTTTAGCTATCGTTTTTACCTTAAAGAAGTTTCGATCTTACTTAATAGGATCTCACATCATTATCTACACTGATCATGCAACATTGAAACACATTTTAGCAAAGAAGGATGCAAAAACTTGATTGATCAAGTGGATCCTTCTGCTTTAGGAATTTGATCTTGAAATTAGGGACAAAAAGGATTGCGAGAATGTGGTAGCTAACCATTTATCTCATTTAAATCTTGAACCATCTAATGACCCTCCAATCAATGATAATTTTCCTTATGAACAATTATTAGCAATATCATCTGAACCTTGGTTTGCTAACATAGTAAACTACCTAGTGACTGATAAAACCCCATCAGAATAGACCAAACAAGATAGATACAAGTTCATGTCTCAAGTCAAGTTCTTCCAATGGGATGATCCACATCTATTTGAATATTGTCGTGACCAGATCATTAGGAGATGCATTCCTGACCAAGAAATTTAGAGTATTTTATCATTCTACCATGATCAGGCTTGTGGAGGTCATTTTAGACCCACGAAGACTGCCACCCAAGTACTTCAATGTGGATTTTACTGGCCCACTTTGTTCAAGGATGCGTATGAATATTATAAAAATTGTAATAGGTATCAACAATTAGGAAAGATCACAAGAAGAAATATGATGCCATTACAGTCCATTTTGGAAGTGGCGATTTTTGATGTAAGGGGGATTGATTTTTTACGCCCATTTCCTAATTCTCATGGCTATTTGTACATTTAAGTGGTGGTTGATTATGTGTCTAAGTGGATAAAGGCTATACCATGTAAATCCAATGACAACAATGTGGTTATTGAATTTTTAAAAGCACACATCTTTTCCAAGTTTGGTATGCCACGAGCCATCATTAGTGATCGGGGCACATATTTTTGCAACCGATCATTTAAGACTTTGACGAGAAAATATTCTATCACCTACAAGCTTGCCACTCCATATCATCCTCAAACAAGTGGCCAAGTGGAGGTATCAAATAGGTAGATTAAGCAAATCTTGGAGAAAATTGTTAAACCTAACAGAAAAGATTGGTCTGAGAGACTAAATGATGCATTATAGGCCCATCGAACCGCATTTAAGGCCAACTTAGAAATGTCTCGATATCGGCTTGTATTTGAAAAAACATGTCACTTATCAGTAGAATTACAACATCGAGCATTATGAACCATCGAACATTATGAGTCATCAAGCAATTGAATCTAGATTTAACTACTGCTGCAGTCAAGAGGAAATGGTAATTGAATGAGTTAGCAGAATTGAGAAATGAAGCATATGACAGTGCCAAGATTTACAAGAAGAAAACCAAAACTTTTCATGATAAAAGAATTCTAAAGAAATCATTTTTACTAGGTTAAAAGGTTCTCCTGTACAATTCTAAGCTTTATCTATTTCCAGGGAAATTAAGTTCCAGATGGACAGGACCTTATGTAGTGAGAGTGGTCTACCCTCATGGAGCAGTGGAAATTAATAATCCAAAGAACGGTGAAATTTTTAAAGTCAATGGTCAACGTTTAAAACCGTTTTTGAAACTACCCACTGAAAAGGAAGGTGAGGGCATGGTTCTTCATGATCCTTCATGATCCTCAGTATTTTAAGTAAGTAGTGGCCATATCATGTATGTGTAGACACTCCGATTTTGTAGTCACTTAGCAGCAGACTCCTCTAGATGATGCTCTGCTAGCGACTACCAAAACCTAGTCCATTTAAGCCCCCACACAAGTCCATTCAAGCCCACATTAGTCCACTCTGACCTAATTAAAATTAAAATCCAACAAAACACATTTAAAACATTTAAAACCCAAAATTAATCAAGTAAAAGTCCAAATTCAAGAAAAAATTAAATAAAATCCACTTAAAATCCAATTAATCAAACAAAAACCTTAATTCAAGTCAAAATTAAGTAAAATCCAATTAATCAAACAAAAAACCTAATTCAAGTAAAATTAAGTAAAATCCACATAAACCCCCTTAAAACACAATTAATTAAGTGAAAACCCTAATTAGTGTCAAAATCCATTTAAATCATTTAAAATCCTAAATAATTAAACTAAAAATCCTAATTAAAATCCAAAAATCTTAATTAAAATTCAAAACCCTAATTAAACTAAAAACCCTAAATTAAATTCAAAACCCTAATTAAACCATAAATCGTAATTAAAACACAAAAAACCTAATTAAACTCAAGAACCTAATCCAAAACCCTAACTAAGATCCAAAAACCCTAAATAAACCAAAAACCCTAATTAAAACACAAAAAACCAAATTAAATTCAAAATCCTAATTAAAATCCAAAACCCTAAAGTTAAATTAATTAAAACCATAAAAACTCTAAAATAATTAAACCCTAATTAAAAAAAAACCAATTAATTAAACCCTAAGTCACAAAATCAAAACTTAATTCAACTCACAAAAACCAATTAAAAAACCTAAATGCAAAACCCTGAAATCCATGAAAATCCCAAAACAAAAATAAAACAAAAACCTAAAATAATTAAAACCCTAATTTAAAACCAATTAATTAAACCTTAATCATAAATTTAATTAAAATCATAAAACACAATTAAAAACCTAAATGCAAAACCCTAAAATCCATTTAAAAAACTTAAAAACACAACACGAAAACAAAAATCAAAAAAACCAAAAAACCCCAAAACCCTAAGCCCAATTCGTAGCCGAATAAGCCCAATACATTCTTAAATTAGAAAACTATATCAAAGCCCAAAAATAATTCCAACGGTGGTTCCGACAATCCCTGATTCGTCGGCAAGATCTCTGGCAGTCAATCCCGGGATTCCAGGCGATTATCTTTCCCTCCCGCGATCTCTGGGCCTTTCTCTTCTCGTCGTGCCCTCGATCCTACGACATGCAAACCTTGAGGAGAAGGATCCACTGTGGAGGAAGGCTCTGCCGGAGTTTAAAACATCGCTGACGATAGCCTCCGGGAGTCGTCTTCATCCATCTGCTTCCACGAGCTTCCAGCCTCTCGAAGTGAGCATTGAGTCCACCCTAGAGACCCAGCATCCAACCCCATTTTCCAGAGCCACCAGTCCCCCTTTTCGTAGCCTAGAAGCCTCCAACCAAAGCGACATCGGAGCACCACTGCCGTGGAGCATTGCCAGGAGACAGCACCACCAGTCAGGTATTCTTCTCCCCCCTCTTTTCCAATCCAAAGCATCCCCCTTAGGTCTCATTAGCATCCCTGACTTGGGCTTCGACAGTGAGGACCCTTATACACTATCATCCCCTCCCTCCGGCGATGGGTTCCCCGTCACCAACGAGGTGTCAGGCCTCTTGACCTCAAACGAGGCCCCCGTGGGCCTCTCCTTCCTTCTCCTCTTCCTCCTCTTCCTTCCTGGACTCCTTTTGCTCCAGAGAAGCCCCCCGAAGACTCCCTGTCGTCCCTATTGCCCCATCACCATTGCCACAGCACCACCGTCCACCGTCGAGAGGTGCTGGAGTTCACCAAGCACCCCCGCTCAGTCTCGTCGCTCTAGGAAGCGTTGCCACCTCGCCACGAGTGCCTCCGCACCCCGATCCCATTGGCTAGACCGCCGTAGCGCCCCGACGACTCACCGTAACCATCGTCGTCGACGTAGAGGTGGGAGGAATGCCTCAGACCTCCCTGGGCTTCACCGACGCTCCCTGAAGCCTCACCATGGCTCCCTGGAGCTTTCCCAGTCATCGCCGCGCCGCTTCAGCCGTTGGGTCACCGCTACGCTTCGCTGTCACCTTCCTTGGCGTCGACAGAGCACCTCGTCGAAGCCAGAGGTGGGGGGAGACCCTCAAGCCTCCCCTGTCCCTTCTGATATGCCAACGACCGTCGCCGAGCTTCATTCCAGCCTTCGGGACCATCACTCCTTTCCCTCCGCCGCTGGACCGCCGCTGGATCGTCGCTGGAGCACTCGCCGGAAGGGGAACATCGGTGATCCTCCAGCGATATTCGAAGGGGAATGTTTTGGGCCCAGGCCCTTTAGTTATAGGTTTTTTATTTCTAGGTCATTAGGTTATTACGCTTAAGTTCTTTTTTCATTTAACTTAGGTCCTGATTTTTTATATTTTAGCCCCTGTAGTTAAAAAAAACTTTAATTCTTTTATTAGCTCTATACGTTTTGCATATAATCCCCTGCATCTTTGGATTTTCCATTCTTAATGCATTCATGGATGTTTTATCAAACTTAGGCCCCTGTTTTCATATTTTCTTTGCATTTAGGCCCTGATATTTTGCTCTGAGCCCCTAAAACTTTTAGAAATGAGTTTTCTTTGTGCATTTTGCATCCTAGACGCTATGAAACCTCATAATTACACTAACAGTATAAAAGCTCAATTTTTATCACCACCAGGCCAAGAAATTTTGCACATAGGTCCCTGACTCCTTAATAAACAATTCTTGAGCACAAGAAATTTGCATCTAGACCCTTAGATCAATTTTAAATCCATCATTAATGGTTTCAAATGTTTTCTTGCATATTTTTGGCATTTTCCACTCATTGCATCTCACATTTTGCATTTAATCATAGATTCCATTTAAAAATCATGTTTTCACTATGGATTGACCTTTAGTCTCACATTTTAATCACATTCGCACTTATGTGTGAATTTTGCACTTTATACCCTAAGTTTTTAGGAAATTACCCAAGTGCAATTTTCACACATCTCAGTGCCACATGCACATTTGATCCATCATCTTCATGTTAGAATAGAAGTCATGAATATAATTTTGATCCAAATCTCATCCTTTTGTGAATTTTGCATTTTAGTCCTTGTGTTTGTCTTTTATTGCATTTACATCATTTTATTATTTTTCCCTCCATGTTTTCTTGCAAACAACACTTTCTGGATGTTTTGTACACATTTTGACATATCCTAGACCATGCATCATCCCCACATTTGTATTCATCACAAACAGGCCATTAAAATGACCAAATTGTTCCTGTGCCTCCAATCCATGTGCATGCATCTCAATTTTCGCACTCAGCCTTGCATAGTCCTTGTCCAAGCTATTCCTTAGCTTTTTTGTACATTTAGGCACTTATTCATGCATTTCATATTGTTTTTCATAAGATTTGCGCAACAGTCCCTCCTTTTAAGTGAGTTTGCATCTCATGTATTTCTTTCTTGGATTCTTCTCCACTTTGTTTTCAGAGTCCCTCGCCCAACATTCAATTTGATTCTCTTTAATCCTACATTTCGGATTTTTGATTTAATTTGGATTTCATCGCCTGAGGGCGTACACAAACTGACCGAATGACCCACATTGGTCCATTTACGGTTTATTTTCTCCTTTTTTGATTTTCATGACCTTTTCACGATTCTAAGAACCTAGGTTGACTCCACTTCTTATCTTTTTGACATCAGTATGGTTTTCCTGAGCATTTTGTCCAGAAGCATCGTCATTTTGTGTGATTTTCTTCACATATCAAAGTTTGCTCGTTTTACGTGGACTTCTTTGCAATTTTTCCACTCAGATTTCTCCAATGTTTTTCATGATTCTGCTGACCAGAGTTGTTTACATTTTTTATTTTATTAAGGCCTGTATGACTTTTTGACCATTCTTTGCAAAAATCTCGTTATTTTATGTGATTTTCTTTGTCGTGTCATACTTTGTGATTTCATCATTTCATGTGGATTTCTTCGCAGTTTTCGCATACCATCATGCACATCCATCCAATCTTGTCATGGCATTCATATTAGCATGTTCAAAGCACGATCTAGGCTTAGCAAGCATTCATCCCGCCTTTAGCAAGCGATTTAGACTAGAAAGATCGAGTTTCTCGGGCGTACAGAGGTGGTTAACACCTTCCTCGTGCGTAATAGGAATCATTACCCATCCTTTGGCTAGCAAACATCCGACCTTCACATTGGCATCGCATGCATCCCATTCTTTGTGGTTTTCCTTGTCTTTCCCTTAAAAGACTAGATGGCGACTCCTTTTCTTTTTCGTTTTATCCTATCTTGTGCCTTCACCATCTTAGCATGGCTGTGATCTCCTCCCTCTAGCACGACTCCGCATCGATCCCCCGGATTGGCATGGTCACAGAACTAGCGACTCCACTGGGGAGTACAGTTTCTGACTTTCAGGTTAGTCTTTTCACTTGTTTGCTGAGGCTTGAGCTTCATAGGTTTGATTGTTTGCTTTGTTTGTGATTGACTGTTTACATAGCATGCTTTTTGCACTTTCTATCACACACTTGCTCTATCACTGCACACATGCTATATATCTTGCCTTTTGATGTGATGGATGTTTTTCTTTTCACAATCATGATGCCATGACACTTGCACATGCCATGATCATGCCTTTTGCTTGTTGTTTGCTTTACTTGTGTGTTTTCTTCCCCATTTCGCACCTGACATGCCTAGGAAAGTAGAGACATGTTTGTTTCCCCTTTCTGATTAAAATAAAACACACAAACTCAAAGAACAATTAATAAGGCAAAACTAGAGACCAAATCAAATTCTCCCCCTGGTTAATAAAGTGCAAGTAAAAAATACAAAAGCATATTGCATGATTGATCATTTAGGACATGCAGCTTCTCCCCTGAGTTCACCTACAGTCCGCGAAGGACAATTCTAGTAACCCGTTTTATAGCTTTGGCGTAGGACGTATTGCTAGTTTGTCCCCCCTGTCCGGGGTTGTGTCAGTGTTAGTAGAGGGTACAACTCTATGCTACTGTAGGAGACGAGACCACTAACGCACCATCCTTTCACTGCCTATGCTTTGGTCAGGATTTAGAGCGGGGACCTTTACATTCTAGCATGAGTCAGAGACCTATTTACCCATGTGTGTTCTCAGAGTAGACGACCTTCTAGGAAACACTTAGTTGGTGAGAGAGAGCATGTTAGTTGCATCCATGTGCATGAATGCCATGCATGCAACCATAACAACTGCATTTTGTTGCTAATTCTAACACCAGTAGTTTCTTTTTCCTCAGGTAGAGCATGAGCTCCTTAGCCATTGCTCAAGTGTTCCTGCCTTGACTCCCCTATTTGCGACGCTTCATTGATGATCGTCTTTTCCTGAGTTATTTGTCACTTTGACGATAGCTTGTCCCAGGATTCATCCCCTTGTATGGCACCGTAGCCTAGTTCTCACCCATTCCCGGTCAGCTATGGCCCAACGCACTAGCGAGTGTCTTTTCGTCACCGATGCTCCTGAGGACACTTATTTTTGGTCCCTCCTACTCTTGTTGTGTCTTCAGTTGTTCCCTCTGTCCCCTTCATGCATCATGGAGGTTCTGTCCCCTACCCTATAGGACATCCACTGACCTTGGCCAGTCTGGAGCCAAGCACTGAGTCTATCTCAATGACCCCAGCTCGAGTTCTAAATGTATCACGTCAGCCTCACTTTCTCAGGGTTCTTTCTCTTTTGGTACTCTACCCATTGTGGCGACATCCCTTGCAGGTTCCTTTCCTCCAAGGCAACCTTCCTCTATCTCATCTGTGACTTCCGAACCTTTGACTGTGCCATCCCTCACTGTCCCTAAGGGATCCCCTGCCGCATAGGCAGAATAGCTGCTAGCCCTCGCCCAGAAGATCAAGGGAATGGCCTTTCCTATTCAGTCCACTATACACCCCAATATTCTTGAGGCTCCCCGGCAGCCTGCTCCGGTATTCCAGGCATTGGCACCACCACCTCTGCCCTCACCCTAGCTCCTAACTGCACATACATTAGGTGTGACACCGCTTTCTCAAACACAACACTTCACCGCACAACATTCTACTCCAGCATCTAGTGGCCAGCCCCTTGGGTTGGCTGGAGTACAGCATCCTCAAAGCCTGCAGCCTGGCGCCGTACCGCTGCAGTAGCTGCTACTCCCACACTCAGCACCCACTGCCACACTGCTCTCCACTTATCCTCCTCTTACACACCTTCAGTTCCAGGCACCTTCATTTCCACAATCACATCCAGCACTTCTGCACGGATATGCTGGCTATCATGCCGCGACACCAGGTGGCATGATGGTGGATCCGGAGGAGCACTTAGGTGCGACTCACACAGCATATGCGGTTGTTCCCCCTGCTGCATCACCTTCGTCGGCAACAACTCCAAATACCCTCCACGCTAAGGTGGGTGACCTGGAGAGAGCACATTGACAAGTGCGGGGAAGCGACTGCCAACCCTACGGATTCTAGGACCTCTGTTACTTTCCAGAGGCGACACTCCCACCGCATTTTTAGATCTCGGACTTTGAAAAGTAAAATGGCAAGGTTTGCCACATTTTACATCTTAGGGCATATTGCGGAGATCTCGCTCAGCTCCCAGCTGACGAGAGGCTGTTGATCCGCCTCTTCCAAAAGGGTCTCACCGGTCCAGCCCTCAAGTGGTTCACGTCGCTTGACATGGGCTCAATCAAGACTTGGAATGACCTCTCGCAGGCATTCATGGACCAATATGCCTTCAATCTCGACTTGGTCCCAAAGAGGGAGGACCTTGTCATTACAAGACAGAAGCCCCACGAGCCGTTTGGGGAGTACGTCGGCCGCTGACGCGCCCTGGCATCACAAGTGAGAGATAGACCCTCCGACGAGGAGTCTATCGAAATCATTATCCCAGGTGCGCAGCCAGATGTTGGGGCTCTATTGAGCATTCAACCTGTCACCACCTTCCCATCTCTGATTCGAGCAGATGCGCATGTAGAGAGCTCCCTCCACAGTGGTAGCTTTCCTGCACTCACCACTTTTGCCAAACAAGCCGCATCCCCAGATCACCAGGCGAGCAGCAGCACTCGCAACGGCGCTGACACCAGTTACCATAAGAGGCAGGATCCTCCCAAGCCTGCCGTCGCATACATAGGGTCACCCACCAGGCCCGTCAATGTGGTGAACCAACCAGGCCCGAATCAATTAGTCTATGCACCTACACCTAGGGAACCGCGCACACCACAGATCACCACCACCACCCAGCTAGTGTATCCTGCAGCACCAGTCCGACAAGGACCCCTCCTAGGGCAGCGAAGGCCTCAGCATGTTGCACGACAGTACACCCCACTTGTTGAGCCATTGAGTGCCATCCTCCCTAAGGTGGTGTCACTCCTGAAACTCCTGGAGGTCCACCCCCGCCAAACCCTCTACCGGGGTGGTACAACACGAGCCTTCACTGCAATTTTTACCGCCGCGTGGGTCATTCGATGGAAAATTGCATGGCCCTTCGGAGTGACAATCAGGATTTGATTGACCACAAGGTCATCATCATCGACACCTAAGAGGCACACACTGCACCCGCACCACCGCCTCCACATGCACAAGTACCACCAGCTTACCCCAACATTGTCAACGAGCCCATGCCTGCGCATAACAACTTAGCAGGTACTGAGACCTTAGGAATCCATTTCCTCTCTGCTTCTGGGTCTACGACATCCGTAGTAGATCCTTCTGATTTAATTCGTACTGTTGATGAGCCTTTCCCCACTCATCTTTACCGTTTGAGCCGTGCCAGTTATGAGTCAGCCGTCCATAAGATACGGTTGACCACTAGGGCGAAGAGTACCGCTGCACCACCGACCGCGCACTCTGGGTCACCCATTTGCTAACTAGCCCAACCCATGCCTAGTCGTCCTGTCCAGTCTCCATTCCAGTATCCTGTTCAACCTTATGTCCAAAATTCTATCCAACATCCTCTTAGACAACATCCTATCCAACATCCTGTCCAGCCAAACCACCTAGCTGTCAGTTCGTTGTTGGCACCATTGGAGTTGGTGGCACGTACCCCTCTTGTTGTCCACCTGACGAGGGACACACACCGTGTACCCTATGATTAGGCCGCAGAAATGTGTGCAGAAGTCACCAGGTCAGGGAGGGTGTATAGGCCACCAGCACTAGCAGCCTAGCCTGCCCGTCCAGCGTCTTCCCATCCTCAACCAGCCACCCACCCAACCTTCCAAGATGGTCCCTTGTTCTGTCCCTACCTCCTCGACCCGACAGGAGCAGCCCTCTGCCAACATCACAACTCAACTGAAGAAGGTTAAGGCTGATATCTCTATTTGCGATCTCATCCATACTTTTGCGGAACATCAAGAGGCCTTCCTCAAGGTCTTTCAGGCTACTCACGTCTCCCCCACCATAAAACCGTCCACACTTGAGAATATGGTGGGCATGATCACAGAGCCCCATGTTATTTCCTTTTCCAGCGAGGAATTGCCTCCAACAGGAGTCAATCATAACCAACCACTATTCATTACAGCGCAGTATCAGAGCTTCCGAATTCCCCTCACCTTGGTTGATAACGGCGCAGGCCTTAACGTTTGCCCTTTGCGCACAACAAACAAAATCGGATTCAACGTCGAGGGTATCATACCAGCCATAAAGGGAATGATGGCCTTTGATAACACGCATCACGACGCACTAGGTATGCTGGTTATTCCTCTCACTATAGGGCATGTAGTCTTCAACGTCGAATTCTATATTGTGGATCTGGAGCCCTCTTTTAATCTTCTACTTGGGAGCCTTTGGCTGCACAAGCATCAGGTGATCCCCTCGACCCTCCACCGTATGGTTAAGTTCCGTTGGGGAAATGACGTAGTTGTTGTCATGACAAAAGATCATGGTGCAGCCACAGTCTCAATCGAAGGTAGGCTCTATGATGACATCAGCCACCGCCCCAACAGCAAACCCCATAGCAATAGTCCTGCAAGCAGTGGCATCAGTAGATCCATCAGTGCAGTCAGTTTTGGACATTGTTTATAGCGATCTCAGATCCAATCAGCAGAGGTCCACAGTCCAGATGAGGCAGTGGCAGAACAGAGTGTTGTCCAATGTTCTGATTGCATCACGGTAGAGGATGAGACAGTTGGCAAGGCAAGTCAGTCAAGTGAACAAGTTAGTGACTTAGAGCTTCTGCTCCAAGAGTAGTTGTCAGTGTTGGCTAAAGACATAGTAGAGCATCAGAGGCTGAGGAAAGGAAGGTCAAGAGCCTCAGAATCAGAGGCAATAGCTCTCCACTGGCAATCGGACCACTCATCCATCATGGTCCTAGCTAAGTCACAACCAGAACCCACTAGACCATTAGAGTTAATCTCTTTGGAGCCGGGAGGCGGGTCTAGATTGTATATGCAGTCGAAGCCTCACCTTGACCACGGTGAAGGTCAAAAAAAAAGACCCTGAGTTAAGTTCAGGGGGAAGGCCAGTCGGCATCACTCCTATTAGTCAACAACAGGATAGCCGCTAGTCAATAGCACCATTTGTACATACTACAAAAAAATCAAAAAATCCTGAAAACCCAAAAAAATCAGAAAACCAAAAAAATCAAAAAATAGTATCAGGAGCCGAGGAAATAGAGCAACCCGACCAGTCAACAAAGCCCACTTTTAAAGAGCTAGAGGTCACACAGTGCAAATACAAGAACACTAAAGCCAGTGTGACCATTATGAAGAGTCATCAGGGGCAAAAATCAGAGCACATCCTCTCCTTTGATGTCACCGACCCGACCTTCAAAGAGGAAATCATATCAGAGCTCATCGTTTATGGGGAGAAAGAGGATGACATGGATGGAGACAATGAGACACCCGAATTCCAGCCCTACAACAATGATCCAGAGGGTCCAAATATGCATGTCGAGGAAGAAACCGAATGGGTAAACATCGGTACAACAGAGGATATCAAGGAGGTGCTCATCAGTGCAAAGTTATCTCCACAGGCCAGGGTAGATTTCATAGCATTTCTAAAGGAAAACATAGATGTCTTTGCCTAGAGTTATGACGACATGGTCGGCTTGGATGTCGAAGTGGTGGTACACAAATTACCCTTAAAACCCAACGAGAGGCCCATCAAACAAAAACTCAGGAGATGGCGACCTTAATGGATCATGAAACTCAAGGAGGAAATCATGAAGCAACATAAGGTGAACTTCCTTAAAGTGGTGTTGTACCCAAAATGGCTACAAATGTTGTCCAAGTCCCAAAGAAAGATGGGAAGGTCCGCATGTGCATCGACTACAAAGACCTCAACAAGGCAAGACCCAAAGATGATTTTCCACTTCCTCACATAGATGTCTTGGTGGACAACACAGTCGGAAACAAAATGCTATCATTCATGGATGGTTTATCGGGATACAACCAGATCATAATGGCCTAGGGAATTTTCTGCTATTGTGTGATGCCATTTGGGCTCAAGAATACAGGCACAACTTACCAAAGGGCAATGACTGCACTTTTCCATGACCTCATGCATCAGGACATAGAGGTCTATGTGGATGATATGATTGCCAAGTCCAAAGAGCCTGAGGAGCACCTGGTATGTTTGAGAAAGCTTTTCAATTGCCATAGAAAGTACAAGCTCCGTCTAAACCCCAACAAATGCATATTCAGGGTGTCTTCTGGCAAGCTTCTTGCAATACATTGTCAGACAAAGGGGAATCGAGGTCGACCCTAGTAAAGCAAAAGCCATCATCGATATGTCTCCCCCTACATCTGAGAAGGAAGTTCGGAGCTTATTGGGCCGATTACAGTATATCAGTCGGTTCATCGCACAGCTTACTCCCATCTGTGAGTCTATCATCATGTTGTTAAGAAAGAATGCACAGATCCACTAGAATGAGGAATGTCAAGTTGCATTCGACAAAATCAAGCAGCTCCTTACAAAAACTCCCGTCTGCTTCCACCCACACCAGGATGACCCCTCTTGCTGTATCTCTCCACAACCCAACATTTCATGGGTGCAGTCCTTGGGCAACACGATGGGACAGGACGTAAGGCCAGATCCATCTATTACCTGAGCAAGAAATTCAATGATTGTAAAGCCAGGTATAGTCCCATCGAGAAGATTTGCCTATCCCTCGTCTAGGCCACCCAACAGCTCAGGCACTATATGATGGCGTATCCGGTCCTTCTCCTATGTCGGCATGATCCCATGAAGTACTTGTTTCAAAAGCCAGCATTAGTGGGGCGATGCATGAAATGGCAGGTGATGCTGTCCCAGTACGACATTACATTTGTCACACAGAAATCAATCAAAGGGCAATCAGTAGCGGACCATCTATCTGACCTACCGTTGCTAGAATATGAGCCATTGCATACGCAATTCCCGTATGAAGACATCCTGTTCGCCATGGGAGGTACAAGTTCTGAGGAGCCAGAAGGCAAATCCCAGTGGCACCTATACTTTGATGGAGCAGTCAACAAGCGGGGTTGAGGAATCGACGAGGTATTGTCGACACCATAGGGACAGATGACCTCCTCTAGAAAGCTCACTTTCGAGTGCACCAACAATGAAGCCGAGTATGAGGCGTGCATCATGGGACTGCAAATCACATTAGAGCATGGCGCACGGAAACTACAGGTCCATGGGGATGCCATGTTAGTCATATCCCAAATCAACGGTGAATGGAAAACCAAGGATCCAAAGCTCGTGCTCGTCAATAAGTTTGAAGAAGTGCGCTTCTCTTTCATGAGTAGAGCCAAAAACTCCAACGCAGATGCACTAGCAACCCTTGCCTCCTAGCTCTCGATACCCGAAGAGCACACAGTTGACGTATCGATCACCCGAGCAGAGCAGTCCATCCATTGCATGAGCATAGAAGAAGCGGACCCGTCAACAAAGCTCCCTTGGTATCATGACATCAAGACCTTCCTGGAATCAGTCGATCTCCCAACCGGCACATCACCAGCAGATAAAAAGATCATGGCGCGCCTGGCGTCAAGATACATGTTGAGCGAAGGACATCTACACAGAAGACCATATAACTAGATGCTTTTGCGGTGTGTCGACAAAAAGGAGGCTAATACCTTGATGCTTCAGATCCACGTCGGGACATGCGGCCCCCACATGAATGGAATACTGTTAGCCAAGAAGATCATGCTACATGGCTACTTTTGGTCAACTATAGAGGCAAATTACTGTTGTCTTGTGTGCAAATGCCACAACTGTCGAATCCATGGGAACTTCATACATGTTCACCCTCAACAGCTGCACAATATGTCTTCGCCATGGCTTTTCTCTACTTGTAGAATAGATGCCATCAGAGTCATCCATTCGGCATCATCCAAGGGCCACAACTACATCCTGGTGGCCATAGATTACTTTGCCAAATGGGTAGAAGTGGCCTCTTACAAAACCGTCACAGCTATAGCCACAGAAAAGTTCATCAAGAACAACATCATAGCCCAATACGGGGTTGTAGACACCCCGATTTTGAGGTAACCCAGGAATGAGAGTCCTTATGTTGCTTTGGATGTGATCAGCCATTAAACCTAGCCCCAAGCCTATTAGCAAGCCAGAACCCAGAAATCTGTGACTTAGCTGGGCGCACCAAATTGGCG